>JANRGW010027998.1:0-13639 GCA_024733675.1 Psilopsiagon aymara
GACTTTCTTCTCCCACCTGGGCATTTTCTCCTATGACAAAGCCAAGGACAATGTGGAGAAGGAACGGGAGGCCAACAAGAGTGCGGGCGCCAGCTGGCTGTCGCTGCTGGCCGGGCTGGCGCACCTGGCCGCCGCCGAGAAGGCGTACCACAGCATGACCTTCCTGGGCCAGAAGCTAGGTACCGCGGGGCCCGCGCACCGCCGGGGGAGGGACCCGTCTCCGCACCCCGTCCCCCCTTCCCTGCCCCTGGGGGTTGCAGCGCCCGCGCCTGCTCCGGGTTTTGCTCCGCGGGTATCGTAGCCCGGTGAGGTGATCTGTCAGCCGGCAGTGGCAGAGGGCTGGGTGCCATGGAACACGAGTGCAGGTGTCCGTGGGCCCAGTGAGAAAGCGGCTGTGCCATTTGGGCTGCCCCTAACGGGTAAAATGATAGTGTAGTGCAAGTGGCGCGGTAGCTGTGCGGATCGCTGCATCTCCTTTTTGGCTGGTAGGCCGCCTACCTGCCGCTCCCGAGGCACAGCCACGGGTGTTTCGGTGCTGGGATGCTCTAGCTGAGATTCTGGCAAAGGTGAGCTCAGTGACGTGACCAGAGGTTTAAACCTTTTTCATGTCATAGTTCCAGGGCCTAATATTAGAGCTGCATACGTGTAACTGCATGTGGGCTGGGGACAGCCTCATCAAAATTGTTATTCATGTAGACTGCAGGATCTCAGGAAGTTTTGGCCACAGTCTTGGCTGCTTCTTATTCTCTCAGTATGTGAATAGAAAAATCCCCAGCTGGCGTAGAATGAGATGTCATCATCTTGCTGTCTGAGCAAAGCTGCTTATTTTCCCTTTGAACTGCAGACTGGCATGGAAAACGGATCAAGGGGTATGAGTCTGGTGTGTAATGCAGTGAAGCATCAAGAGAATTCTGCTTTGGTGTTTAAGTGGTGACTTGGAATTATTTTATAAGATCTTTACAGGCATAAGTCTGTTTGTAAGGCTGACTTTGGAAAGCAACTTTGGTGCTTGCAGGAAGGATAACATTGGCAAGAGAAGGGACAAAGTTTTGTTTGTTTATATACTTCATGAACTACAACAATAGATGATTCTTCATTCTGCCCATGACCTGAGGGCTACTCTTGGCCTAGGAAGGTAGCTGTTTCCTGGTAGTCAATTCTCTGCCTTTCTGCCTTAAATTGCTAAAGTTGCTTTTGCCTATTATGTGTGTAAAATGGAAGTGAAAAGGCCTATCCACCAGTACAAAATTGATAAGTGGTTTCAAAGTGGAACTTAAGTTTGGAATCTCTTTGAAAGTTCCACAGTTTGAGTCCCTGTGATCCTTGCTCTGCAAGTTGAGTGCCGCAAGAGTACGTAAGGCCATCTGTAAACAGAGGTCATGAAATAAGGTTAGTACTTTTGTACAGTCTTTTGGTAGTGTCAAAGTTTGACTCTTGTCATTTATATGTTTTTAAAACCCTCATAGTGTTAAGCAGCCAGAAAGAAGCCCAGACTTATTTTTTCCCCCTGCACTGTGGTCTCACTGAGATAAGCTGTGATTTGAATTCTAGTTTACATTATGATTGTTGTAGGGACTGGAACCATTTGGTTTGTACACAAATGTTAAGTGGATCCCGTTTAAAGGTTGCTTTGCTAATTTGAGTGCTTCATGATTTAGGAGGTAGTAGGGGAAATCCCTTGAAAAGATACAGAGCTATTTATAGGAGTGGAGGCTTTTTCATAATGACTTGATTCTTCTGACTTCCGCAGATAACAGTATTTCAAGTCATGTATCATAGTGGCAAATTTAACTGGAACCTTGTTTTCTGGAAAGTCATGCCCTAACCGAGGCAGAGGTGAGGGAGCTGAAGTTTTGCAGCAGTCACTGGCTGCTGAGATTTGGATGGGGAGAAGTATAACGTGCATGAAATTTTATGAAGTGCATCTGAGTGTATGCTGTGTGTAATTCGGTTACAGAATAATACACTGAAACCTGTTCCTTGGTTTAAAAGAAACAAATAATGTGATCAAACACCTTAAGAGCACCTGGGGGAAAACAATCATGGTCCTATGCGATTTTCCAGTATTGCTGTCTATCTTTGCTGTCCCTGGATTTTGGTAATACCTCCATATTTATCTGAACAGGTGGTCAGTCATTCTTCAGCCGAAAGGACTCCATCCGAACCATCTACACATCTCTGCATAATGAGCTGAAGAAGGTGGTGGCGACGGGTCACAATGCACTAGGAGGAACAGCTCCTCACTTGGAAGAGCTGCTTTCTCACCTGTCTGAACAGCTCTGTTTTTTTGTTCAGGCTCGGATGGAAATTGCTGACTTCTATGAAAAAATGTACACGCTCAGCACCCAAAAGTTCATTAACTCTGAGGAACTGGTAAACATTTTGGAATCCATCTTAAAGAAATACAGCTCAAGGTCAGTGCTTATTTGCTGGCAGTAAGTACTCAGGCATATGATCTAAAATAAAAAATGTTGAGGTTCAAAGCAAGCCTTAGGGCTCTGCTGTCCTTTGACTTCTCAGCAGTAGAGCCCCTTGCATGAATTCACACATGAAGTCAATGTTGGTCAGCAGCAGCAGATGCATGAAGTCTCAAAATATGACTCCTGAAGAAGAAAGATAAAAAAGGGAGTGTTTCTGCTCATCATGTTCTAGGAGCTGTCTTCCGTATTCCTTAATTGGTACTCAGCATGTTCACATTCAGCAGAGACGAAGACTCATTTTCCTTACAAAAGAGCTAAGGCTACTTGCACTTTTCATTAAAGGTTGAGAGGAAACAAGTCTTAATTCCATATGGACTTCAGTAAAACTGATGTATATAAATAAAACAGGTATTTGTGTGACGATTTTACTTCTTAGGTGAGAATATGTGTCTGCTTATTAATTCTAAGATCTACTACAGGTCTTTTAGACCTGTAAACAGAGGTCCAAATCTTTTAGACCTGTAGCAGGTCTGCCTAGCAGGGTTTTAAGATGCTCTGTTATCACTTCTCTTGAGAGGTATTTGCAACAGTAGAAGGAACACCTCTGAATCTTTGGTCACTGCTGTTACGGTTTCTTGAAGTTAAGATCCAGTAGCTTCTGTTATAAGAATTTCAGGGTGTTTCTAAATGACCATGGGGTGGGTATTTTGCACCTAACACAGATGAGCCTTGAAAGTGATGGCAGTTTGAAAAAAGTTTTTGAATGCTTGTCAACAGACTGAAATTCTACTGCTCTATTTTAAAGCAAAACAAAGTAGCCATTGCGGGAAGTTAACTTAAAAATGTAGTTGGTTTTTTTTGTTTTGTTTTGGTTTTTTAAAATCTTTGTTAGTGAAATAGTGTCTAAGAAGATATTTGGGGAGAATATTCGGAGGTCTTTTTTCAGCTACAATATTTTAAGTGTACACATAGGAAAAATCAGAATAATTCAGTGCTGCTTTTGGAGATTCCAAATCAAAGCAGTGCAGTCGACTCCCTTATTTAAATTTTTTAGGAGTAACTTAGGCAAATTGCCACAGATTTTTGCTATTTGAAAATCAAACCTAGTCTGTCTGATCTGACTAGAGATTTTTTTTCTGCAGTTCTTGGTTTGTGAACCATTATACTATCAGTTAATTGTTCCAATAAAAGATGAAACACACATATTTTTTCCTTGGGGAGATACATGTTAAAGAGTAGAGGAAGGTAATTTTTTTGAAAACCGAATTTGTTGTACACTGACCATCACCATCTGTTCTGAGCATGTGCTGGGTCAAACAGCAATATTTAAAATCTGAAAACCAAAACTGATAATTTGACAAAGTGACTGGAGACTGTTAATGTATGAAATGTTTTACTGTGCTTTTTAAATGAATTTCAGTGACAGCTCTGTACTTCTAAAGGCATCATTATAACCTCTTTAGAAAAACAATCAGTTTCTCCCTGGGAAGAATACCGATGATCTTGCTTTGGGTTAATGAACAGTGTCTAAGATGTTCACGCTCTAAGATGTTTTATTGCTGGTTCAGTAGCCACAGTGTGGTTCTTCCCAGTAACAAGAGTATCTCTGAAAAAAGTGGGTATAATGTTGCCTTCCTTTAGCCCTCGTTTAGTTTCTTTGTGTCTCTGCTTAGTTTCTGTGGGCTGTTAAGCTGATGTGTGCTGACTGGAAGGCATTTCTGTTTTATGGCCTGTTGACCCTCTCAGGTGAAAGCTCAAATAAACTCATCCTTACCCAGTCTCTTCCCTCTGTCAATATATCCCTCACTTGTAGCTGAGGTGGTGTGTCGTTATTTCAGCCAGCTATGCTAAGGGTGGAGAGGGCACCTGACCTGAAGGTAAATTCTGGCAATGGTTTCTTTCATTTACATCTAAAAATAGCTGTTCAGATAATAGTAAAGGAATGACAGGATTAATTGACTGTCAACAATAGTCGTATTGTCTCGATCTGAGAAATCATTACCTCTTGAACAGTTTAAAGCTGTTTTCTTACTACTTATTGCTGACTTGTACACAGCCAATACTACACTCTGTTTTGCTATAAAACACAGCTGGAAAAGCAACTTGTCCTGATTTAACTGTTGGTTTGGGTGCGTCTTCACTGAAATAATTAAACCAGCATCAGAAGCCAATCTTTTAAAAGCTTAATATAAAATGAATAAGTAACTAGTTAAACTATTTTGATGTAATTATTTTTAAGTGTAAAAAACCCATGTGTGATCTACGGAAGGAATTAAAGCTTATTAAAATGAGGCTGCTTTATGTCTGCAAAACAGAACTCTAGCATCCCTCTGCTTTTGAGAATGATTGGGGGAAAAATCCATTTCGCAGTGTGTTTTGAAGTTCTTAACACTCTGGCGTATTGAAATATTGTAAAAATCTGTCTGGTTTATGTGACACTGAGCTCTGTCAGGTGCTTCTGTGTTATGAAACTCAGTTACATCAGATATACAGAGTACATAACCTGTTACTTTACTTCGCAACTATATCAGGCTTCTCAGCTGTGGGAATTTAGGTGGCTATTTTTGGGTGAAGACAGTTTAGCAAGTCCTGCTGCGCAGTGAAACATGAAAACAGCTATGAGTCACAAAGCGAAGTAGGAGTGGGAGGCCATACATCATAATGTTAATCCAGGAGACTAGGCAGTGATGAATTGTATGATTTTTTTAATTGCTTGTAAGGCTGAAGAGTAACTTTCTTGGTCTGACTGCAGGTGTGTTGAAACTACTGTGCTGAGTCTGCACTTGAATGATTTTTGACTCCCCTTCTAGTACATGGCAATGAAACTTTTTCTGCTGAGTACCAAAATCATTGGAATTATATAATGCTGACTTAGCAGAGTATTATTTTAAATTGACTCTTGTTTGTTCAAAGAAATCTAAATATGCTTTGGACTTCTGAGTCCACCAAAGTAGCCAGTAATGGCCATCTCTGCTATAGTGGGAGATGAGACGATTGCTGACACATTGTGTGTACAAAGATGGCTGGTCACTCAGCCTAGCCTATTTGCAGAGCGTGGAGTATCAACTGATTCCTGATATAATTTCCTACAAATAAATATGGACTTACATCTTGAAGCAAACCCTTTCAGGATGTGTATTGTGGGTGTCAAAAAAAGAGATCAAATTGTCAAACAATTTTCACAAGCTTAAGGAATAACGTTTTGGCAAAAGCTTCATGGGAAGTCAAGGGGGGGGGGGGGGAAGAGAAGGAGGAGGGATGAAAAGCCTAAAATTCTCATTCTCTCTTCTGGTCCACAATAAAATTAAGTATTTTGGTTTTGAACCAAGTATTTCCAAAATGGGTTATATGTATTGTGTCCTGGAAGCTGAGGGAAATAATGGAGTTGTTTCCGTTTTGAAGGTAAACTGTTAAAGTTGGGAATACTTCAGTACAGACTTCTTTGTTTTAAAGCAATAAAAAGACTGAGGATATTTGTCTGAAGTGACTGGATAAATCTGTCTTAAATGGAAACCTCATCATATCTTGTCTTTGAACTATTGCTTGTTCTTTCTTGGAGGCCCTTTAAGAGTCTTAAAGGCCTTTTATGGAACACATTTACTAAAAAGGCCACTTCTGCCTTTGCTGAAGACTCATTCTTTATAAAGTTAAATATTTAGCTTCTGTAACTGGAATAGTTTTGCACAGTTTTAATTTAGCACGTATTTGTTGATGATATAATTTTCAGAGTAATTTTTCCCAAATTTACAAGTAACTTGAGTATCAAGAGAAAGGAGGGAGGCTACGCTGACTGTTTTTGCTGATGTTTAGAAGAAATGAAGTGAGAAAGCTATAGAATGCTATAAAAAGCTATAATAACATTCCATTTAACCAAGACTTGTTTTAATAGTAGGGTTACTCTTGTGAATAACATGTGCAGTGACACTTCTACCTGGTAAATGAGGTGCTGTGTGAGTTTGGTCTCGTTTTCTTTTTGAGACAGCTGTTGAGAGCTGAGCTTGACCTAAATTTTTAGTGAAAGAAATTGGTTGTTATGGCACCTTCATTGTGATATGATGAAATCTTGCCAAATGTTTTTGCCCGTCATTGCTTTTAGTACATCAAGATTTGAAGTTTGAGACTTGGTTCATTGGTAAATACAGTTAATCATGGTTCTATTGACTAATTTTTCATCACAATTTTATAGTGATTTTAAAAAGCAAAAGAAGCTCAGCTTGCTTTCACATAGCTTCCCTATCAAACAGCAAATTTATAACATCATAACTTTGTTTTAACTTACCGTCTTGCTGGTATTCCAGGATTCTCCAGATGTATTTTACCACCAGAAAGGATTTTAAATTGAAACAAACCCACCTGAATTTAAATAGAAATGATGTTATAGTAGTTCCTGTATCAAGATAAACAGTGATTGTTCTTGAACTGATCAAATGTTGCATAGATAGATAGATGTTTTTGTCAAATGCAAAGTGTTCGGTTACATTAGAAGAAGCATTTCTTTTTAATTCATGTTAGTTTCTTGGTTTGCACTTCACTCTGATGTTTGGTCTTCTGTCTGTTAACTGACGTATGCTATCTGATTATTTCACTGTTGTGTACAGTGCTTCTCATGTCTTGACTAACGTTATGTTTTCTAGGTTTCATCATCCAATCCTTAGTCCTCTCGAAAGCAGTTTCCAGCTGGAAGTAGATGTGCTTGCACATCTTTTAAAGGCCCAAGCTCAGATCTCAGAGTGGAAGTTCCTTCCATCCCTGGTTAACTTGCACAGTGCTCACACAAAGCTGCAGACTTGGGGCCAAATTTTTGAGAAACAGCGAGAGACCAAGAAACATCTGTTTGGAGGGCAGTCTCAGAAGGCTGTACAACCTCCACACCTTTTCCTCTGGCTCATGAAGCTCAAAAACATTCTCCTTGCCAAGTTTAGCTTTTACTTTCACGAGGCCCTTAGTCGGCAAACAACAGCATCCGAAATGAAAACTCTGACTGCTAAAACAAATCCTGATTACTTTGGGAAAATTTCCAGCTTCATCCGGAAGTACGATGCCATCAATGTTTCCTTAATTTTTGACAATCGTGGATCAGAGAGTTTTCAGGGACATGGTTATCATCATCCCCATTCTTACAGGGAAGCCCCAAAAGGAGTGGATCAGTACCCTGCGGTGGTGTCTCTGCCCAGCGACAGGCCTGTTATGCACTGGCCCAATGTAATCATGATTATGACTGACAGAACCTCTGACCTCAACAGTTTGGAGAAGGTTGTGCACTTCTATGATGACAAAGTCCAAAGCACATACTTTCTGACTCGCCCTGAACCTCACTTTACCATTGTAGTTATTTTTGAGTCAAAGAAGTCAGAAAGGGACTATCACTTTATTTCTTTTCTCAATGAAATTTCACATTCCCTCAAGAACTCCAAAGCTTTTGCGAGCTTGAAGCCTGGATCCAAAGGGTAAAATGCAGACTACTCTACAAGTTGCCAAGGCAGTATGCTAGCCTTGGGGGAGCTGTAGCTTTCAAGGAGTATAGGGATTTGTGATTCTCAAAGTCTAATTAAAAAGGAACCATTACTTTTAATGTTTTCAGTTCCTTTTTTTTTGTTGTTTTTAAGCTAACAAACACTTGAAGAGAAGAAGTTTTGGGCAATTCTCAGTGGGATGATTTGATGGTGAGGTGCTAAATGGCCACAGTAGGATTTCTTTCTTGGCATGGTTTTCAGTTTTCAGTATGATCTGTTTTTTCAGTCCACAACTCTGTTGCCTGTATCAGAAAGGAATATATGCACTTTATCTTAGTTTGATCATTGACTGTCTGCTACAGAGTTTATTGCAAATGGGGTGAGGATGGAAGATGCTATCTTTTCAGAAAACTGCATTGCCTAGCGGGAATGATTTCTGGGAAATCAGCACTGACACAAGGGAATATTAAAGCAAACTTGCAAGAACACATTTAAAATAAAAAATAAGAATCACAAGAAGCACTACTGCTTGTTATAACTTAGTTTTCACGTGGTTTAAAATGATAATTGAGATCTCTCTGTTAAGCACAAGTCGCTATTCTGAGCACCCTGTGTCATAAAGCTTTGTCACTGCTTCAGGACACAGGCAAGACAAGCTGCAGGATGGGCTGGAAGGCCAGTGTTCACTGCAGTGTTCTGATGTAGTGTCTTCAGCACCAGTCTTGGTTCTGATTGACTGCAGGAGACAAGCTGAGCCTGCGCAGGTATTCCAGCAGAAGCAGCTCCATGGAAAAAGCGGCAAAGCTCTTTTCAAATTGTGCCTTTGTCGTGCGAAGTTTAAAACCAGTAAGGCAATAGGAAATGTCCTTTATAAAGGATTTATTTTCTAATTTGCTGTTAGGGTCAACTGGGATTTGTTTGCAGATTTTTATATGGGTTTTGCTTTCTGGTCAGTTTTAAATAATTTCACAGCTAAGCCAAATCACTTCTGGAATTTGGATTTAACTAGATAGCCTATGCAGTATTATTACCTCACTCTAAAATGTCTCTTTCACTACTTCTAGGCTGCAGGTTTGGGAAAAGTATGTTTTCTAGTTATCCTGAAAGTGTTTTGGTTTTGGGAATCATTATTTCCAAGTACTATAAAGGGTCCATTTGGCTGTACCTGCAGCCTTACATTGCATGATTTTACTGACTCTTAGCTATGCAGTTGTGCAAGCACTTTCATGGGAATTCAGGAGGACTGGTATTTGTAGTGAAGTTACATCCTTAGTTGATACTGTGTAAGGTATAACATCATCATGTTTGTTTTAAAAAGGAGTTTAAGTCAAATACCGGTTTCTGTTAAGACTGAAATATAAAAGACAACACTGCAGACATGGGTTTTACCAATTCCCTTTTTCTTCCACAAAAGGTTATGGTAACTTTTCTTGCCTCTTGCTGCAAATACTGATTTCTTTACAGTTACATAAGCACGTTCTGTTCTTAGAATGTAAATTCTGACTTTACACGTTGTGCCAAATAGAGCCTTCTGTGCTTTGCTATAATTACATGTTAGTCTGTTGTGAAGACCTGTGCTACTGCCTCTCCTGTGCTACTGCCTTGCACTTAAAAGTCTTGCTCTGACTGCAGTATCACTCAAAAGCTTGGTCTTACTCTTTGCCATTTGAAAGCTATAGGAGTTGCAAATACACCATCCACTGGAGGGCATCAGGTTGTAACTGCGTTATGCTTTGCAGCTTGAATTGCTCTTTTAGCAGGACGAAGTTGCAAATCACAGTATTGAGAGTTTGTGTGCTTCCAGATCGTGCCCTCGTAATAGCATTGTACTATTGACTTCCTCAGCCTGAGTAACAGAGAAGAGGCTGTTGCCAGAACTGATTCCCGGTCTTCAGCAGTGTAATAAAGTGTTGTACAAATCCTGTCTGTCTCTACAGTATTTCCCTGTCGTACTAGCTATGTGTGGGAAAGGAGAGAGGAGTTTGGGGGAAGAGACTGCTTGTGGTGCAGGCACCTTCTTGCTCATTTCTGAGTTGCAGGGAAAGGAAGGTGAAAGAGAAATCTGCTGCCCTCTGGAGCAAACCAGCATCTTTCACTAGTTGCTGAATTGGCTGGGGACTGTTCCCAGTGGTTTTTAAGGAGAGAGGAGAAGGAGGTGACTGCCAGACTTGGTGGTTCACTGGTCTTGGCAAGTGATGTCTCCGGGAATGGGGAAGGAGTGCTAGGTGATGTTTCTGCGCAGGAGGAGGTGAGACTTGCATTGCTCCTCAGTGCTGGGGTGGTTTGGTGCAGTTTTCTGCAGAGGGTCTTGGGGAAGTGGCCCAAAAAGCCATGGGACTCATGGGTAAGAATTTCTGAATATTTGGGTAGATGAAGAAATGAAGGGAGCCATAACCATTGCTCTCATGTTGTGAGAAGGGAGGGAATAGGGGAGAGGTGCGGAGAAACAGTGGGAGAAAACTGGGTGCTGGAGAGAGAAACTTTGTGAGGCTGTCTCTGGGTTTCAGAGTCCTGTCTGTAAGGCTTTTCGTGTAAGGTCTCATCTGAATACAAGGTGGGGAGCAGGAAATCCAGGCTGTAGGAAGTGGCTTTGATGGGAACTGCAGGGGTAAAGCTGAAGAGGGGTTACACTAGAATCAATATCAAATAGTTCTGCAGAGTTGAAGTGTACTATGACCAAAGCCTACTTGTGTGCGTGGTGTGAGTACATGCAATGATCAAATATTTGTAGACTTGTCAGCCTAATAAATTCTGTTAAAATAAATCAGGCTAACAAATCTTTAGCCCCATGATTTCTTATTTGATGCTTTGAGGAGTTTATGTTTCAAATGACAAATGAGGTAATGGGGGGACTTGAGTTACCTACAGTGTAAAATTGGCTAGGTCAGTAATGAAAATCTGCACAATTAAAGTCAGTGGAGTAAGTGAAGGTGACCAGAAACTCAGTAACTTTGAAAAAAATGCTCAGTTACTAACTTTGGTCCTGGAACGATTGAGCAGTCTCTTTACTGTAAGAACTGGAGAACAAATGCAATTTTGCTGAGCTGTGTATCAGCCCATCTGCCAGCTCCTCCTCTCCACCAGTTTAGCTAAGCAAGACTGAATGTGCTAACATCCTTTAAAAGTCTTTCATAAATGACTGTTTTAAATGCAAGATGTAAAGATGTTTATGATAACATAAGGAAAGCCAAGGCTTCCAGACATATTTAAAAGTTTTTAAAACTGGTACTGAGATTTGATATTCTTGATGTCACTCATTGCTTAGCATAGCAGTGTGGAAGCTTATCTTGTAGCAGATTTCATGTACCTCATCACTTAACTTGGGTCCATGAGGATCTTGGCAGAACATTTAATTCAGTATCCTTTTCCTGGAGTGTGAATTTGACAGCAAATGTATCTTCAGATCTCTTACATATTTTATATTTACATCTTGTAAGCTGTTTTCTTTTACATGCGGTGTTCAGAGTTTTTTTCCTTGAATAAAACATATTTCCTTTTCCTCCCCCCTTTTCATGAAGACAATGCAGATAATGGAAACTATTAATATTGTGCTGCAAAGGTCTGCAATATATGCATAATGGGCATAATATTCAGGTTTTAACGATCTATAACAAATTCCTGATATCTGAGTACTAACAGTCAGTGTTTATCTGATCTGTTTAAAAAGAAGCCTGTGCTGTAAGTGGAAATAATTTTATGGTGCTCTCCCATCTAATTGTTGCTCTGGTCCACTCTTCTTCATATATGAGCCTTTCTAGATCCTTGTGATCATTCTAGTGGCTGTTCTCTGATATCAGTTATCAGGTAATTGAGGCTTCCTTGCATGCATACGTGTCTGTGATGCTGCTGCCTTTTACTGCACTGGGTCCCAATCTTCTAAGCAAGCTTTGCTTGAGAAAATCAGCGACATGCTATACTTCGTTCCTTAAATCCTGGGGTTTTTGTCCCAATAGCTACAGCCTCTCGCAGTAAGTAGAGTGTTGCACAGCTTGGTGGTTAGCTCTGTGATTGCTTCCAGGATTGCTGGCACTATGCTAACTCTCTTGGCTGCAACTTTGATGTTTCTGCCCTGTTTTCTCTGGAAGTCCTGTCTTCAGACTCGCAGAGATGTAAGCCGGTCCTGCTTGGGTGGATGCAGCCGAGGCCAGATACTGCTTGTTGGCTTGGGCTCTACCTGAACCTTAGGAGCAGAAGGTCAGTGTCCTGCCTGTTGGGGACAACTGTTGTGCTGCTCAGCTGGGCTGGCCTTTGTGCTGCAATCGTGCAAAAGCAGGAGCTGTTAATGGGAAAAAGCAGGGGAGGCTCGGGAAATGAGAATGCTGACAAGGGAGAGCAATAGCATAATGCTTTGCAGAGCAGGCATAAGAAATAAATCAAATGCAAGATGGAATTAGATCTTGATTTTCTTTTCCTGTTAGTGAAGGACTGATAAAAAATAAAGTCTTCCCTGAAAGAGAAAAGAAACAGATTCTTTTGCCATGAAATTAAGTACTTGATCATTTTCCTTCAGAAACTGCCTGTTGTGCATGCATGTTTTTAACACATTGCCTGACTTATTTTTGTAATTGCAATTATAGCAAACTGTTTTCTGAGAGAGTTTGCCTGTGGTTTGAGTCCACTTCTCTCCTAACTTTCAACCTGGTGTTGCAGCTTCTGGAGCTCTCCACTTTGCAGCTGGGACCTGACTGTGCCCCAGCTGTATATGGAGCTGAACTCATTTTTCCCTACCTTTAACCCTCAACTTGTCAAAGGGGAGCTCCTGCCCTGAGGAACGTGCTCTGAATAGGAAGGAATTGGACTGCAAACATGGTTTACACTTAAACAGGGGAAGTTCAGGTTAGATATAAGGAAGAAGTTCTTCACTTTGAAAGTGATGAGGCCCTGGAAGAAGCTGCCCAAAGAAGTGGTGAATGCTCCATTGCTGGCAGTGTTCAGGGCCAGGTTGGACAGAGCCGTAGGTGACATGGTCTAATGTGAGGTGACCCTGCCCATAGCAGGGGAGTTGGAACTAGATGATTTTAAGCTCCTTTCCAACCCTAATCATGCTATGGCAGTGACAAGAATAGCGAATTGCAGGAGAACAGGGGGCAAGCCCCTGCAGGGTGGGCTGGGGTGAATGGCAGCTCTGGGAAAGACAGGCAGGGAGAAAGAAGACACAAAAGGACTGCAATGCAGAGGGACCATGAGCAGAAGGTTTTAGTTGGTCCCTCTGTGTCGCTGGCCTAATTTCACAGGAACCCATCTAAAATTTATATCCTGCAAAAGCTGCGCTAGTCCCTGCCTGTAGTTGTGGCTGCTGCTTTTATGTGGCCAGTTTAAGACAGCTATGCCATTTCCAGGATGGTGGTGGTCGTTCTTTAGGTACCAGCAATCTTGGTGAAGAAGCTGCTTTTGGGCAGATGATTAAAATGGGCCTCATTGTATCCCAGTGTTATGTGGGATGTGATACTATGAGCTAGCATTTGAAACTTCAGAATTGTGCAATGTTGTGCTTTATTCGTGCAGCTCACTGCTGATCAGATAAAATATTTAGTGGCAATAAATTTTTGATTGTGGTGTATGCATCATTTGCTACAAAAGTACTGGGAGGTTTTTTAGTGTGTGCAAGTCGAATTCCTTGGATTAGAGCCATAAAGAGCCAGCATTGCCATAATCATTTACTGTGATGCACAACCTTGAACCAAGACACAGCAGTCAGCCTCACCTCTGTGCCTGGCAAAACCTTGGAGCAGATTCTCCTGGAAGGCATGCTGAGGCACATGAAAA
>JANRGW010027999.1:0-20736 GCA_024733675.1 Psilopsiagon aymara
AACAATGCCTCATGGAGGGATCTAGACAGATTGGAGCATTGGGCAATGTGATGAAATTTAACAAGAACGAATGACGGATTTTGCACGTGGGGTGGAGCAAGGCGAGTCGCAGTATAAACTGGGAGAGGAGTGGCTGGACTGGAGAGCAGCCTTGCAGAAACGGATCTAAGGGTGCTGGTTGAAACAGGCTCAGCACAGGTCAGTATGTGCTGGTAGCCAGGAGAGCAATCTTCACCCTGGGTGCATCAAACACAGCGTTGCCAGCTGGTCTAAGGAGGTGATTATCCCGCTGTATTTAGTGTTCGTGAGTACTGTGCGCAGTTCTGCGCCCCACATTTAAGAATTGGAGGCATGTCCTCTGAGGAGAAGCTAAGGACTCTGGGTTTGTCTAGTTTGGGGAAAGGACATCAGTGCTCTCTACAGCTTCCTGAGGAGGGGACATGGAGAGGAAGGTATTAATCTCTTTTCCCATTATCCAGTGATAGGATGAAAAAAAAAAAAAAAAAACCAAAAAAAGAAGGAAAAAGTGTTATTATTATGTTTAAGGTGCCAAATGTAACATTAATGCAGCCACCATGCATATTCTGCAGTTTTCCCTTCAAGTGCTGGGTTGGAAACTGTTTTCTCATCCTACAGAATACTTCCATGTTTTGATTCCAACTCCATAAAAGGCAAGGTAAAATTATGTGAGGAAGAGAGGGGAGAGAAAGGACTCACAGACACTCACTCAAGCAAGACAGTAAGATCAATAATTAGGCCTTTACCTGAGATGAACATGCTCCCACCCACACCACTAGCTTGAACCAAGCACAGCAAAGACTTGAAAGTGTGTACTCTTCAGTCCTCCAAGCTATTGGCTATTCTCTTCAGTCAGTCTCTCTTTTTGACAACAGACCTCCTTCTGAGCCTAAGAAACCATTTTCTGATTAAAATTCAATCATAATTTTATTTGATTCCCAAAATTGACCTACTTGCTACATTTTGAAACTTAAAGCAGTAACAATCTACACACTTCATTACAAAAAAAAAAAAAAAAAAAAAAAAACCAAAAAACAAACAAACCAAACAAAAAAAAGCAGTGTATTACTACGGAGAAAGAACAAGAAAGACAGACTGAAGGACAGCTCACTGCAAATAGAATGAACATTCTGTTTGTAACTAAGCGACCTGGACCCCAGGTGGACTCTATAACAATGATGAGGAAGAGAACTCTTCAATTAATGTTTAGGGAAACCAGTTAGAATCACCTAAGGAGCTGGCAAACAGACAACAAGGCTGGCCAAATCCAGAAGTTCAGCCAAAGGATGATGAAGAGGAAGATGACGAAGAAATGACCACCAGGGATTATTCTGCGCACGCAGGAAGAATTTTCTAGAGATATGTTGTAACGCATTACTTCAGGAATATGCATGTAATGTAATGAATATGCATGTTTAATGATTATATAATCACAGCTTGTTTGGTGCTTGAGTGGGACAAACTTGGAGGAGTTATCCCCCTTGCCTGCCAGCACAATAAAGAATACCTGCTTGTCAACTTAAGCTTTGATGGCAAGTTCTTAGAGCCTTCTATGAATCACTCTGCTAAGGAAAAGAGAGGGGATAGAGCCTTCGCATAACAAGTTGATTTTTACATGTTCCAGTTAGACTTTGACATTCTTCATTCACCAAGTTGAATGTCTGTGAGTAAATTTACATTTGCTGCAAGCTTTGTGTTAAGCTAGGCAAATAAAAAATACTTTTTCCCTCATATGACTCTCTATTTTTCCCCTCAAACCAAGAAAAATACTGATTCCTTATAAAAGAATCCATGTGTGAAGATCTCAGTTTCAAATTTCAAACATTTTGCTGCAGTTCTGTTAAAAAAAAAAATAGCTGTTACATATATTTTTAAACAATAGGAAAAGTGATCTTTCAACAGAAACCTGGAACCCAAGAACAGCTGAAGGAATTGTATCTAGATAATTGTATCAACCTCTGAAATATACTATTTTCTCTGATACAGAAAAGCATCAAACACATCAAGCTCCTAAATGAGTGTTTCAGAAAGACGTCAATTATTTAGGCCCTCAAATATTAGATATATGACCAGTGGCTGCTATTAAAGAAGAGTAAGCTGCTAGTCAAAATAATTGCATTACAAAACACACCATACTTTTAGTCATCATTTTGACATCTGATAGATGCAAGGCATTGATCTGACAGTGAAACTATAAATTCAGACCATTAGAACTACATTTCTGATATTAACACAAGAAAATCATGTTGTTATGAGGACAGAATAAGTCCTCTGATCAATATGCACTCAAAAGATGTTCTTACAGAGACAAAACATAATTTAAATGCAATTTTGCTAAGATATCTCTATGCTGCTTTGTCTTTATTAACTCACACGTTCAAATCTCTTAACATGGAGATTAACTTTAAGGAATTTGTAACCTGCAAGTAGTTTATCTCCAAGTTTGCAGAAACTGCTAACTAAACAATACCACCTTTCATGAGGAATAAAAATAACTGACTTTTCTCCTAATTTTGAGTTTTGATAGGAACATTTTTAAATTTGGGGAAAAAGTTAATAACATATTGTGTAAGTAAACAGTTTTTAAGATTGGCCACTATTTTAAATGCTGTGAAACTTTTCAGAATTCATGACAGTGAAAATTCCTTATGATCCGCAATATTTTTGATCTGCGGTGCTGAAGCTATTACCCTTGTGAGATAAGAAAAGCTGCAACAAGAACAAAAGAACATACAAGAACTGAAATATCTAGAAAGGGTGAGCTACAAAACTGCGGTGATCAAAAGCAATAACAAACACAGATGGTTAAAGTGTTAAAAAGCAAGAAAACTCAAGGAAAATTGCATGTTGTTGAAGGCTTGCACCACAAAGAACTTAATACAGCAAGAAAATCAAATTGCTATTAGTAAAACAAAGCTGCAACCATCCTTTAGCGTGACGAAGGAATTCTGAGAGTGGACAGCTGTGACTGCAAGAATAACAAATACAGCAGGTTTGGAACTTGGCACTGAAAAAAATTTCTAACACTTTCTTTTAGGAAAACTCAAAATGATGGCTCCCCATATGCTGCTTTGGAAGGTTCCGGCCCATTTCCCTTTCTCCCAACTGAAAAAATGCTTCCATGGCCATCGCTGGAAAGCTGAAAAATCACACTATAGTTTTCTCAAACAGAATTTTATATCAGTTTTTAAAATATTGGTGATGTGTCTTAGCATCTTGGTTAAGGGTTATTGTCTAAATTTTTTCAATGGAAATAATTTCTATTGTTTCATCAGTCATAACAAACATACTGTCTCTTAAAAAAATGCTTTTCATTTCTGCTTAATCTCTACAACATGAAAGGGAGCATTTTCAATAATTCTTGTGTCTTTCTCCTAAAATAAATCCAGACAGAAAGAGTGGAAAGCTGAAAACACTGAGACCTTAAGTGAAGGAGAAACCACCGTGTTGTGTGGGAGAACACCGTTTTATGTAACAGGTGCTTCTCCAGGGTTTGTGGAAACTGCTAAGGATCCTTTAAAAAGCTATACTTCTACAGCTACAGCAAGATTCCACTTATATGTAATCTGAACTGCATCCAAATATACATGACAGGTAATACAATACTTTTATATTTCCCTTTAAATTTCAAGGACAAGCATACATGTTGAAGAAGCAATAACAAATGTTTGCTAAAAAACTTATTCATTCAATAAATTTTCCCTTTATGCCACTTTTGAAATGGTCAGAAAGATCACAGATTACTTTATTCAGACTTAATACAAATGCTGAATAAGACCAATACCTAATATTTATTTATAAGTTCTTAACATTTTAGTACAAGAAAAATAGAAAACATTATTCAGAATTTGAGAAGTTATTTACCTGAAACTAGAAATTACTTCCAAAGGTCTGTTTGAGCTGTATCTACTCGCAACTGTTGTCAGCCCAAAAGCTAAGACTTCACTATTGCAGCTTCATGAATAGTTATCCAAACCACGTAATAAATAGCATTACTGTTTCCCAACTATGTGACCTAATTGTGCTAAACTATTTTCCATCTTGGTACAAATACAGCACAGAATAAATAAACCTTTTTGTGAAGGTTTACAATTCACCAACTCCAAAGAAAGTTTCAGTTGTACAAGTGCTCACAGACAATAATGGGAGAATATGCTGAACAGAAATCTATTTGGACAATTTTTCAGCAGATTTCCATACTACCCAGTTATCCCTGTTAGTTAGTGGTGCACAGTGTCTGACAACTTAAAAATATGTAAATTGCTCTATACTTGTTATGAACACTCCCCCAGATTTTGTTCAAAAGCAGTAACAGACTGGGCTGCTCAGCATAATTTTTTGAAGCATCTGCAAAGTTGGTACCAGATCCTGTCCTCTTTCCATATGTATACCCCTCATTTGATTTCGATGACAGAAACACCCATTTAGCTACATGAAGAAAGTCATTTAACCTCAACTCCATTTCCCTCAACTCTATTTTCCTCCCATTATACACACACACTACACAGAAATTTTCACTCTTGGTTATTATTTATGGAGAGCTTTCAGGATTACCTTTTACAGCTGATTTATAAAAGTAATCACCTGCCTCAGACCAAAATGTAGCACTTGAACTTAAAATGCTGCTTCTGATTTGAAAGATGTCATCTGCTTGAATAAAATCCTCTGTTTGAAGCACAGAGAATCTTTTCATGATAGAAAAAAAAAAAATTAAAATTCAGAATAATCTTTTTACTGAAACCACTTGAATATGTATGCAGCTTGCACTGGATAAAAACTGTATTTTTAATTAATTGTATAATGAGATGTGTGCATCGTGAAAACATACATGCACATATTATTTCAGTAACAGCCATTTGAACCAGTAATACTCAATGGTTCAAAGCAGATTCTGTTCTTTCTGCACATCCTTATGAGAAAACTCCGTTCCGTTTTAAAAAGAAACATTACACTAAACAAAACTGATTCAACCAATGTCAAAAACATGCTCAAAATCTGTCTCTCAGAGATACAGGGCAGCTTTCAGATCTCGCACTGAGTTCTGCTCTAATGCTCTGTGCTCCACATAGGACCCTCTACAGCCCAAGTCTACAGTATAAACTGACTGCCTGCTAGAAAGCAGAAAGAGCCCCTCCTAGAAGGAACAGAACATGCCACCTCTGAAACAGGCAACTTTTGACACTCACTCCCAGCTTTTTAGTTGGTACCTTGACCCATCAAGGTACCTGGTATCTGGTATTGTTCCAGTGGCCACACCGTAACTTTTACTTCATTGTTGTCCAATGCTTCAGAATCTAAACAACCATCCAAATGGTAGAACAGATGATTTTTTCTTAAATAGCCAGTTCAACTTTATAAATTTTACACGTGGTTTATTTTTCTTCTCTGTAGACAAGCATGCATTTATTATATAACAGAAGGTGGCATTCCAGATTGTTTGCATGATGTAGACAGGTTTCATTTTTAGCACACTTCATAAGTATTTTGCATTGACAGTTGAAGACGAACAACACACTGCAAGCAAAAGCAACATTTCATGCCTCCATTTCATAATTAGGCTTAGGTCTTAAGTCACATTCTAATTCCCACCAAGCAAGTATGAAGAGGGCATCTGATCTCAATTACCTTATTCATGCAAAGAATAGGTTCAGCTAAAGTGCAACAATGAATAAAATATGGGAAATGCATTTCTGAAAGGTTATTTTACTGTGTCACCAAGTTAATTCTGGCACAAGATGACTCAAACCATCTGCAGCTTGAACAAGAAGAATTAAACATTTTGACAGCCCTGAAACCTCATACTTTGATTTTCCATTTCTTAAAATCCAAGTTTAATTCCACCTCACTCCTCCATTTTTCTAATGCACTCCTTGCCATTACTCTCCATTAAATCCAAGTACTGAAAATCCCTCACTGTTTGACACTCTTAACCATAACTTGCTACAGGTGAAATGAAGTACATGTTGTTCAAAAACAGTAACCTTGCTCAGAATGCAGACTCCAGAACTTTTTGCAAGGCTGCCATAGAGCAACCTTAACATATTACCCACAGTTTGTGTGGGCTTGAAATGCAAATGTTTACTTTCTACTGTAACACAAACATGATTTGTTATGCAGGGTACTGACACTTCTTATCATACCTCTAAGAAATGGCATAACTGCCACTCTTAAAACACATTTCTTAACACCGGGATGCTTGAAACTTACACTTTGGATAACAACAATGTATAACAGTGAATGCATAAATCAATATACACTGACCCTCATTTGAAAAATTAGGCTCTAACTCAGTAAAAAATCTACAGCATATTCTTCTGTTTAGGGAAGCATTTAAATATAGTTATCTATGAGGATGGAATTCTTAATGTATTTTTAATGTTAGAGACTGTCACTGCATCTCAACCTTATGTATTTTTTTCTACCCATGTCCCTTTTCCTTGCCATCTGCCTTCCAGTGTTACATTTATCTGTCTAAAATTTTGCCACATGTTGCATTTTTATTGAACTAAATGATACAGTGCACATGCACTTTACTGGCAAATTTACAGCTGGAGAGCCTTCTTTTTTCTGTCCTTTATAGAGAAGAACAGTTCTAGTTTTAATGCTTTGCCACATAAACTTGAACAAAATCCATGCACCTGCTCTTGAGCTCCTCACTTAAACTCCCTGTGCATCATCCACGACAGAAGCTAAAATGCAGAGAGAACATTTCTCATCACTCCATTTTCACACTTGCTTCTCAATACTTTTCATTATTGCTGAGCACTTATTCCTAAAACCTGAAATGTAGGTGAAGATACACAAAAGAAAGCTTCTCCCTCAACAAAAGGCCTCAAGTTTTCAAACAGTGAGATGAACCCAAGCTCCCAGAGACTGTCCCAACCAAACTTCATGTCTGCTCTAGGAGTCTTAACCACTCCTATAGGTGGATGTGTGAACTGATTTTTTCTACTCTACTCCCAACCTTTAAATGCCAAAATTATACAAATGAAGGGAAGATAGGAACAGCCTTAGCCAAACAATTATAAGCAAATGATCTTGGTTTTCCATTAAAATCTGAATTACATTCTTCTAGGATTTATTTGGGGGTTTACTATTTTTGCAATTGCTGTTTAATTTGCAGCTGATAGACCCACAATGCTTTTCTGAATTGGACACAATTTCCACACTAATTAAAAAGGGGGTGCAAAGTTTTAAGAACATTTCTTAAAAGTATGGGCCAATCCAATAATAAGTTTTAAGGCATAAAGCCATTCTGATTTCATAACATCAACCGATTCTTTCTTTGTAAACACATTACATACTTCTGTTTGAATTTAATCACTTACTAAACAGCTAAATAATTATTTCAAGCTAATGAGAATTAGTTTTGAAGTTGTTAGTATTAATGAGAAATCACCATATCCATATTAGTGTAGCATAGTACTAAATAATTGATACCTCAGTTCACATTACCACTTGGAGGATGCTAGAAGCAAACAAAATTATTTAGTTTCCTTTTGTCAGATAAAGCATATTTTTTTAAAACAACTACTTTGAACTGAAAATAAAACCATATTTCATTAAGATGAAAAAAAAAACCAACCAAAAAAATCAAACAAACCCAGCCCCCAGATTTAAAAGCACAATGTTGTATACTTGTTTAAAAGATAGAAGGAAAGACAGAATTATAAGAATTCAGTGGGAATCTGGAGCGTTCTGCACATCCTAGATTTTCACCTCCTTTTGGGAATAAGCCCTAGAGAACCCGTTTCTTTCTTCTGAAATCTGTCCTGTTCTCTCCACTGAATGGAACACACGTTTAGCACCTCTGAAGACTGGGCTCATCATTTCCAATTCACTGGAATTTTAAACCAGTTTCTATTTTGTTGTTTTTGTGAAGTATTCTGCTTGGTTAAACAGCTGTTCCATTAAGCTAACAGGAGTGATAGATGGCAATTACCAAGCTGACAACTATTTTGCCATCCATAGTATCTTAAAATTCGGGAAAACATGACTATTAATGTTTCTGGTCCAAACAGCAACACAAGGACAGCATGGGAACACAGCCAGCCAACCAAGTTCTCCTCTGCTTTTAAATTACCAGAATTCTCACTGCAAAAGAAATCTGCTGGTTTACACCAGCTGAGATTGTGTCCCGCCCCGCCAGGCACGGAGCAAGGTAACCTCTTACAATACTCTCAGTGGGAGAAACCCCAGACCCTCCAGAGGCTAAAAAACGTAACAACTTTACAGTAGGCTTCCTTAACACTCTGTCAGGAGGCGGCAGGTTCTTATTCTTATAAAAGATAAGAAGTAGAAGAAGAAAAGAAAGAAGAACACAGAGACACTGGCTCACCAGCCTGTGGATCCAGCAGTGTTATCTAGATCAGCAGTTCTTTCAATTGTGGTCCTTTCAACTGTCCTCCTTGTAATCACCACTCCCCTGGTGTACAGAATGGAGGGATACACACAACACAGAGAAGGGCGGTTTTACCTTTTTCTAGGGCCGGGCTCTCCCCACACCCTCCCCCAGGTGAGACTCATCCACAGGGGAGCTGGTGAGCCCCAGAACCAGCTCACTTTGTGCCCTGGAAGGCGCCGCTGTGTCTGTGCCGCTGTCTCCTGGCCATCATTGCCGAGCAGTTTGTTGCCGGGTAGTTGATCTTCACAACCTCAGGGAAGACAACACAGGGAAGCATCCCCCACCTTGGAGGAGCAGGATCCTTCCCTGCCCCCCTGCCCTTTGCCCAAGCGATAACGAGCTGTCAGTTCCTTCTTTGAGTTGAGACAAGCATCTTGACTATCACTATCTACAGAAAGAATATAATTACCATCTAATGACATACAATCATGTTTATTTTAATGCTTATATAACTTAATGATGGATACACTCATCTCTCAATCTATGAAATCTGCAGTACTTTATCCCTCAATATCAAATGTCTCTCTATATACAACCTAATTGTAATTCTTTTAAAATCCTTGTGATCCAGACAACACACTTGGGAGGGCTACCACTCTAGGTTTTGCAACTTTTGAGGTTCAGCTTGTTCACCTCTATCTTTCTCACACCTCCATATGAGCCTATCATACTCATTGTCTTCGGCAGTTCTAGACAAGCTTTTCAGGGCAGAATTTTCCAGGCAGTACAGTTTTTAGTCCTTTTTCAGTTCACAGTGTTGTCCCCAGCCAGCAGTTAAGCACCACATAGATGCCTCCTCAATGCCCTGCAGTGGGATAGGAGAGAGGATAAGGCGAAAAGTGAAAAAACTTGTGAGTTGATATAAAGTCAATCTAGTAAGAAAAGGCAGAGGGTTCAAAAGAAGTGAAGAAAAACAAAACAAAGGAAAAACAAGGCCAGGCTGGATGGGGCTTTGAACAACCTGGTCAAATGGAAGGTGTCCCTGCTCATGACAGGGGGACTGGAACTAGATGAGCTTCAAGGTCCCTTCAAACTCAAACCATTCTGTGATTCTGTGAAAAATAAAACCAAAAAAAAACAAATAAAACCAATAAAATGCAAGACAAACCAAGAAAGTGATGCAGACGCCGCAGTCACTCACCACCAGCTGACTGATGTCTGGTCAGCTCCCAAGTAATGGCAGCCCTGACAAAATAATCTCCTCTGGTTTTATTGCTTAGCATGACATGCTGTGGTATGGGATATCCTTTTGGTGAGTGGGGGACAGCTGTCCTGGCTTTGTCCCTTCCCAGCTTCTTGTGCACCCCAGACCACTTAATGGGGAGCACACTGAGAAGCAGAAAAGGCCTTGACTCTGTGTAAGTGCTGTTCACTAATAACTAAAACACCTCTGTTATCAGCACTGTTTTCATCAGAGATTGAAAACATAGCACCATATGAGGTACTATGAGGAAAATTAACTCAATCACAGCCAAAATCAGTACAGTTGTACAATCTGTAGCTGGCACAGCTTTCTGTTTTCCTGGAAAAACTATTTCATAGTCTATTCAATCTCACTGTAAGGAAGCTTTTCTTCACTGTATTTTTCCTCAGGTAATTCTATTGTCTTCGGAAAAAAAGTCTATTCTTTCAAATTCTCGATGCCTTTCCATCCATGAGTCTATCACCCCTACTCCCACGTAACAAAAACTTTATGTAGTTGGCACTTTTATCTGCAACCACACTTCCTGTAACCCCATAACTATTTTGATCTTTTGACAGTTACACCTTCTACTGTGATATTCTTTGCAAATACAAGCTTGTCATTCTGCCTAACCTGGTCATGTTTCTACACCACCCTTAGCTACTCAGTCACGTTACACTTACTTGTTTCTATTGACTGGCATACATTTGGTAGACAAACTCCCTGTCTTCTAGCTTTCTAGCACAGGACACTATGGCTCTTTCTATATTAATGAACCAACCCATGACAATCCTCTCCATACATGCCCACAACAGAAAACCCCCCTGCTCTCCAACACTAGGTCCACATTTAATCTCCCAACAAGGAATGCTCGCTGGCACAAGTTTACTCCTCCAGGAATAGCTTGGAATAGCACTGTTTACCTCAGGTCAGAAGCATGCCAAGAATCCCTGTAGCCATACAACAGTACAGTCATTTTACAACGCATGGGCCTTTGGCCTTGATTTGTTCAAGTACTTGGTATACTTAGCATAAATCTCAGTTCAAAATTTTCTCTTCAGAGTGAAGGAAAGGTGCCTCCTCTATTCTGTTTTTAAGGGTCTCAAAATTTAAGGCTTTCACACAGAAAAGAAGTATATTAGGAAATGTTTATCCATAAGATGTACCTGAACAAGGAATACCAGCCATGGGAACTGGAGTCAACATGTATTGGTTTTCTTCAAGTAAAATTAGAGACTGTCACATTCAGAATGATACTGCAAGAATGAGGCCTGGAAACAATGGGGTTTTTATACATTTTTTGCAATACAATGTGACACTAAACTCCAAAAATCCTGCCTAAGCGGAAACAATTTAAATCACCTGTGTTCCTCAGAGCACGGTGAACTTACTATGTCTACACTTAAAAAGGCCTTTCAAAACCACTCAGTTATGATCATAAAAGTTGCTGAATTAAATGCAGAGAATGGTCTCTGTGGTTCAATAAACAGATGCCAGCACAGATCAGCTTTAAAAATAAATAAGAAAAACAAAAGGAGGCAATTATACTTTCCCTTTTGAAATACTGCAACCTTCTTGAGCTATGCTTTGAAATGCATCTTCTAGCTGCCTTTAACCACTGATGCACTGAATGCTCTCATTACCCACTTAAATGTCCAATCTGTGTCTGAATCAAACAAAATTTGGGGGTGTTTTTAATACTAAGTAAGGATAATTACAGGTTGTCAAAAAAACCCAATGAAAAATATGTTTCTTTAGAAACATTTTTAAATACTAGATTTTCAGTTATTTCAAACTACTGCTTTTTGAACAAAAAAAAAAGTTTCCTTTTATTTTGAACAGTAGCATTTCATTCTGTCCTTTTTATCTCATCTGCTTTTTTATTTCTTATCCTATCTTCTTGAAGTAAAACACATATTAACAAAATAAATTTTGGTGGAGACTTTGAAGTTATTTATTGCTATTTGATAAAAGAAATGAAAAAAAATTAGTTCCTATTTCTTATGTCTTCCTTTATCATTAGTTCTTTTTACCATTATTTGAGATGTGTCTTGCTGGGAAAAATTATAGGGACTATATAGAGTATTGGCTCATCATGATGTTTCTTACGGGAATGGATTGCTATTTAGGGAAATGTTTGAGAGAGCACGGAGCCTTCACAGAATAAATATTAAAGGGAACTAAAATTTCAGTGTTCTTAGAAAAAAATTTGCCTGATTAAAGACTTCATGTTTCAACCAATTTTTAACAGGAATATAGGATTGGAAGGGATTGACTGTGCTACTGAATTCAGCTTCTGCAATGGGGCACTAGGTGAACGTCCTCGTGCTTCCACACAATGGGTCACGAATTCCTTTCCTACAACCTAACAGAACATTATGACTTGTAATAGAAAATGGAAGGCTCCAAATACAGTGTAAGGAATTCCTCTGAAGGGAATTCAAGGAGACAAGAGTGTGTTACCAAGGTCACAGAACCACTGAATGATTTGCTTTGGAAGGGACCTTAAAGCTCATACAGGGCCAACCCTCATGCCATGGGCAGGAACGCCTTTCCCTAGACCAGGTTGCTTCAAAGCCCCATCCTACCTAGCCTTGATGTTCTACAGTGCTACTGTTACTAAGCATTTATTAAATAAAGACTTACTGTAACTCAAGCTCAGTGTCTGCTGTCTACCCACTCTGACATTAACTCATCTTGCTTAAGCACAGGTGACCCACATGAATTGAGAAAGCAGACCACATCCTACAACGTGGAAGAGTGGGTCAAAACAAGTACTGCCAGGCTGAGCTGCAGATTCGTGTGGTAGGGTCTTGAACATGTAATGATTCCAGAAAAACTGGGAGTGGCTATTTCTTCTTTGCACAAAGGTCAGGGGAAGCCAACTCTCCAGTAGTCTTCTATGGATCAACAGGAAAAAATCCACACTCTGTCCCCCCAGCAATCACAAACCTAGAAAAATGTCATTAATATACAGTGTGACCAAGTGACTTACCCTTGTTTCAAAGTCAGCAAATACAAGGACTTGTATCACAAGCCTTACTTCCAGTCTCCTTAAATTCCCCTATTTCAAAATGCAATTCCTTTCAGTAGCTTACCAAGCATAATCTCAAAACAATTTTGATCCCTTCCCCAATTGCAGGCCATTCCAGTAATTCCTCTGTTCTTTTTTTTTTCCCCTAAACTTGCTGAAGATCAATTTTGATCGTTTAACTTCGGACCTTTTTTTTTTCCCCTGTTTGATATATTTGTCCTCCAAAAGCATTTGCAGAAAGTCACCCCTTTTGACACTTGTTTGGTTGGGTTAAAAAGGCACAACCTTTTAATATGCCAAAAAGGTCCAAACAATGCATTGTACAATGGAAAACACCTGAAGCAAGCAAAGCCCTTGGCATTTCATAGGTATCTTCGAGCTAAGGAATGATGTTTTTTGACTTCCAATTCAAAAATCCTGTATTCATAAGAGATTTTTTTACCAGTAGTTTCTGACTGCCCCATAATTTGAAACTCTCAGGTTTCCTCTCATACTTTTCATTTCAGTTCCTTGAGCCATCTGACCCCTCCTGCCTTTTTCTAATGGATGATTCTCTCCCCACGCCCCTGTTTCAGCATTATGTCCCAGTTCTAAATTTCAGAATTACGTATTTAGTTCTGTACATTTGGATCATTAACGAATATATTAAACAAGATCTCTCACAGACTGATCCCTTAAGGATACTTGCAGTAGCTTTTCTCAATCCCAGTATCCCCTTCTGCATATCCTGCCCTTTCAACAGCTGTTCAATCCACCCCACATTCTCTGCTAATTGCCATCATCTCCACCTATAGTATTAAATTCCTACTCAGCTTTGCAGAAAGTGCTTTTCTGAAATCTAAAGAAATAAAGCCACTATATCACCTTATGCAAGTAAACATACAAAATAAAGACAGTAAAATAATCTCAAAGACATTACACATGTTAAAACTCTCCAGTAACTTAACCAGTTTCCCATTTGCCTTCATTCCTTAATTATATTTTCCTTCTAATTGAAGGAAATCAAATCTCTTCTAATATTTTGCCTCATACAGGGTTGGGTTTAGACCTAGGAGGCAGCTGCCAGTGATAGCCACTGTTTTGGTACCTGCTTACCTTGCCCCCATTTTCTCTGTGTCTTGGCTCTGCTTCCCTAACAACACTGGAAGCAGGAGCTGAGAGACGGGGGAATATGTATCACCCCTCGCCCTTTCCTTCAACGTCTGACTAGTTCCTGCTCTCAGCACCAGGGGTGGAGGTAGAGGAAAGAAGACAGGCAAATGGGAAGACTGGGAAGAGGGTGAAACCCATGACGGTTGCTGTGTGCCTGGTGTGAAGACTAGAGCAGATCCTCCTGCTATGAGGGGAAGAAGAATAAGGTGATCTCAGAGGAAGAGTAGCGGACTCTGTCCTGTGTTGTTAGGGACTGGAGAATGAGAAGCTGAGTAAGCAGAAAGGCAGCCTACGGAAATAAATCTTATTCAGGAGGAAGGTAAAGGAATACATGAAAGAAGGAATACATAGAAGGGTAGAGACACTGGAATAAGAGGCTCTGGGGAGCTGAGAAGCCTGGAAGCAACAGTCCCTACTTCTCACACCCAGCATGCTAGTTTCTGTACGTTCTGCACACATGGTCCACGCTGAGCCTGGGCCAGCATCTTTTCTATATGGAGTGAAGGCTCTCTCTGGAAGAGACCAGAGGTTTGACTGGCAGGGACAGAGGGTAAACAGTTCAAACCAGCCTCTTGCAGTTGTCCCTAAGTCACCAGAACTTTAAAACTTTCTTCAAAGTCCTTACTGCCTACTCTGTCCTCCCAAGGTCCTTCTTTGCTCCATCACAAAACTGCAATGTCTCCACAATGAGGAAAAATAAATATCCCTGATGTTCACTCATGCAGTGGGAAAATTCCATTTTGTTCACCCAGATAAGAAGCTCTGAGTTAGTCCTTGTGAGAAGTAGGAGAGCAAAAGATTGTGGGGGAGGAGGAGGAGGACTTATTTTTAAAAGATTTTTGATATTCTTTAATTATACAATCCTACGGTACCAAAAACCATTAATTAAAAATCCTTGCTGCCGGACTTGCTATTTCCTGCACTAGTTCCTTCAGTAATCTAGAATGGAGATTAACTGGATTCTGTCACACTTGGCAATCTAAGCTTTTCTTCTTAGAGCTATGGCTTGTTTCTTCTACTTTGCTTAGAGGTACTGCATGTAGTGCAGTTACAATGACTGATTTTTAATTGTGTACAATATACAAAACAAAGGGTTAACATACTAATCTTCTGCATTCAAACAGAAATACCCCAGTGGAGCGAGTCACTGAGATAATGAAATTATAGCTCAACAGGAAGATCCTGAGAATAGAGTGAAATGGTTTTAATAAATAAAGATTGCTGATTTTTTTGGGGGGGGAAGGTTTTCTAAAGGCTTAATTAATCAAAGCAGCTAGGGAACACCTAAGCAACCACTATAAACAGTGGAAGTAAATGTTCTTTCTGTGAGTACTTTACCCAGCCAGAATGTAACTTCCTAATTTGGCTATGCAATGATACAGAGTGCAGACCATATACAAAGTCCATACATTCATAAAATCACAGATATGTTTTAAATCATTTAACAAAATCATTACTCTGTTGATTGTCTATGAAATGTAGTTAGGAAAGCAGAGTCTATTATCTAAAATGAGACATCTGTTGTATCATTTTCCCGTAAAGGACTTTACAGGAAGAAACTGTCTGAAGGTTGCATCCAAGGCACTTCACAACAGCTTGGACAGAATGTTTTGGTGTCTTTTCTGTCAACTTTAATAATAAGTGATTGTTACATTCTACAGGAGGAAGGAGTCATTCAGGCAAATACCTGGTTCAGAGCAGTATTTCTTCCATGTACCCATGTGCTCTCCCTGAGAAATGCATCACTCTAACAGCACTTTTTATGACATCCCGACGTCAGCAGAACCAGCTGTCGAGGCTAATGGAAGTACACAATCTTTCTGATGATTTCTGGAATAATCCAAAGGAGAAGATGATGACAATTACCTTTGAGACACCTGCCTCTAAAATGGCACATGCTCATTTTAAACAGTCTGTAATCTCACCTTGAGTGACTGCCAGGCTTCATTTGGATCCTTCATGTTTAATATATTATTTAGATTGCATGGGTTTAGGCCTGAAAGGAAGCAATTTAGATTGAAATTAGCAATAGAGGGTGGAATTATACTGACAGGCACAGGAAGTTTAGATAGTTATTTCAAAAATATCACTCTCAGCTCTACACGTGCTTCTCTGGCACTAAAAATGTTAAGAGAATGTTAAGATATCACAGTTAGATGCTCAAAAATAAAAATCCCTGAGTTAAGGTGTCAGGCTCTGGTTTTGCTCCTTTCTTGTTTCCAGCGCACTGCCAGCACGAGAACACCACACACATCTGGGTGTTGCCCATGATCAAACTGGAAGAAATTCATTGAAGGCCTGCGAAGCTGACCAAGGGAAAAGAGAATGTACTTCATGGGAGTTAAGCAAAGGAAAGATTATTGGCTTGTTTGGTAAAGGCAAATGAAACTGGAGTTGGAAGGAGAAGCCAATCAGAAATGTATCAGAGATGACACAACAAGAAGAAAGGAAGAACTACTTAAATCTGAGGAATAATGTTGGTATAAGAACAGCATAAATCTGACACAAATAATTTGAGCTGGAGACATGAAGAAACATCCTCTAATAACAGTCTCATGATGACAGACATAACAGCTTAAGCCTTGCCAAATTTTAACTTTCTAATTGCAGTAACACTGTAAAACACTGACCGACTTCTCATTTTAAATTACACGTAATGCAGCCCTACGTACTTTAAGTTTTTATATGGTAAGAGTTGTGATGACTATCTCCTTTTTATTTTTGTCCTGCTGACAAATGGGTCAGGAAAATTTCAGCCAAAGTGGCAAAAGTTTCTGAAAGTAGAAGGTAATATCAGGAGCACTTTGACATCAGGAAATATATCTGCTAATGGTGTTCACTATGTGTCATGATATATGGAATTGCCATTCATCTTAAACAGCAGGCAGTAATTCAAGGAAACTACAATTTGCAGACACTGACAAGCTCTCATGCATGAGTTCCAGCTTCATTTCTTTTACTTGCTAGGCAACACTTACCAAAAACAAACCCCCATAAATCAGTTACATTAGTCTAATCTTGAGGAGACACAGGCATGGGCATGCATGGTGAGACCTGTATAGAAAAGAAGCAGGCAGACTTGGTAGTCAACACTAGGTTTAGTTGCTCGTCTTACTCTAGCAAATATTATGTTTATCAAAATGCAACCAAATGGCATTTATGATTTAACCATCCATCCACGCTTTTTAGAACAGTGCTCATGTTATCATCCATGCACTAATCTTAGTTACACTTCCCATCTGCAACTTTTCATTGTATATAGTTAAGTCCTACAGCGACTGGTGAAAAAAAAAATCATCTTACCAACATCTTGTAATTTACGTTTTTTTAAAACATAGAGCAGCTTCTACATCTTTTTTATTTTCTTTTCAATCAGCCAGCCTTCAGTGGCAATGTATATTTTTATGAACCACCTGGAAAGGTTTTATTTTTTCATTATATCTATGCTTTGCACTTTTCAGATTTCTGTCAACATCCATGGTAACAGCTGCTATAATACTCTCCATTCTTGTGTGGCTTGAGAGCTGCACAATCCAATGTAGTTTTCAGTCTAGCCATGGGGTAACCACCAATTTGTAAGACCACTATTCAGTGGTTTTCACCCTCGGAGACTATTATACATAGGTGTCAGAGGTGTCATTTTTGTGTCTTTTTTGCTCATGGCTTATTTCAAGGGTGGTTGATCAGGAAACTATGCATTAGTTTTTCACACACATATATGCATACATATATATACACACATACATATTAAAAAAAAAAAATGTTGCCTTCTGCGTTACAAGTTTTGTGTGTGTTTGGTTTTTTTTAACCTCAACTCCAATCATCCACCTTATGAATTGAATTATTTTCCTTGTTCAGGAAAGCAGAAACTCTGAAGAGTTGCCATTCGTGTACATCTGTATTATATTTTTCATGAACAGTAATGACTTGCATAGGCATAACATTATTCAACCCACAGAACTAAAAAAAAGGAAGAAGTGGTATCTCCTCCAGGTGCAGACATGATAAATGTTTCAGCAGGTAAAAACAGAAAATCAGGAAAGCAAAATTCTAAAAATGTAGCTGAACCTGAGTGACATGTTTGTGAAGGTGAACTGTATGCATCCGAGCTGAAATTTGGGATATCTTGACTGTTAAAAGTGGCAAAAACGACCTAATAATTGCAAAATATTTTAAACCAAATGCCATAAACATTTATGGCAATTAGTAGAAGGAAAAGTATTCCAACAATTTGCTATCCTAGATTTAGGAGTATTATGGTATGTGACCTATACTCACAAGTGAACTTACTTGCCCAACTGTTAGGGGCCCATTATCCCAGATGGCATCAGTAGCTCTGAGCATTCACAGCAACCAGCAAAAGCTACCTACATAAACAGCAACTACCACTGTGGGATTTGTGCTTAAAAACATGTGTCATCAGGGCTCAGGTGTTTACACCTCAGTTTATCTCATGCTTCTTTAGGGGCATGCAAGAAAACTACCTAGTCTGATCTGGAAGCTAATGCTCTCTTTTGTACTCACTGGAGAGTACAGAGTGATTCATCTCACTGGAAGACCTGAACAAGCATTTAAAGAAATTTCAGTTGGCAAATATCTGTATACCTGGGATATTATATAAAGATTTTAGTGAATGTACTCGGAATTCAGTGTTTAATTCCAATCTTCTAAAATTCAACTTTTTCAGAAGTGTCTGTGAACTGGAACATTAGCCACAGAGCCCTACCTGTCCAGCAAGGCAACTAATATGTACCTTTCTTTCATAATGCAGAGTGAGGAGGAGAAATATACTTGTGTTATTCAGATTTTGCAGCAATGGACCGTATAGGTACCCAAGAGAGATACTTTACATCAAAGAAAATTGAGATTCTTACTTGGAACCTGCCTTCCAGCTAAACAGCTCTTCACCAGTAAGAAATTTACACTTTACACAGGCTAAACATAAACACCAAATTGCAGCTAGCAAATTGTATTACTTTATTCTACCTCTGCATCACACAATCAAGGCAGCGCCTCTGAAAAAAAACAGCACAGATCTACTAAGCCACATCTTTCAGACATTTAACTTTCTGCAAAGCTTGACCAAAGTTTGACCGCTATCCTTGAGGAATAACAGATGGAGAAAAAAAAACCTTTTGCACTGCTAACCTGTACAGTGTGTTGAACTGTAGGCCCAGCAACATCAGCATATCATAGAATCAAAGAATGGTTCGGGTTGGTTAGGACCTTAAGATCACGTAGTTCCAACTGCCTGCCATGGGCAGGGACAAGGAAAACTGCTCTAGGGAACTCTAAACATCATCTAGAGGACATAAATTTTGTATACAATGTATACACTGTACTGCTTGTCTTTCCATATTGTTATCGCTAAGCTCTTTACTGTTTCAGCTGTGTGGTAGGGTACTTGTCAGTCTCTGTTGTACCTGAAAACTCATGTAAACAAACAGCATTATGATAAATCCCTACATTTCCCCTGAGGCATTTTTGCTGTTGCTGGAAGGCTGAGGTCACTGTGCAGTCAGTCCTGCAAAGATCCCCCATGACTATCAACTAAGAGGGCACAAGTCTGGATGCTGTGACACTGGAATGCTTTAAGAAAAAACACAAAACAGAGGTTTGGGAATCAGCATCTTTAGCAAGTTTGAGGAATCTTTTTATATCTTCTAAGGATTGGGAAAAAAAATGATGTCTGTCAAACTGTCAGTGTGCAGAAGAAATTGCCCCTTAGCATACGCTGTTAGACAGCAGGCAGATCTAGCAGTAAGAGTCCTTCTACTTTATCATGATCCACCGATAAATCACACGAAGGTGCTTGCCTTCTCCAAGGCTCAAGCTACAAGGAAACTAATTACCACTCTGGATTAAATAGATAAATGAATAAAATTGAACATAATTTTCTTCACTGATAGAGGTTGGAGGTCAGACTCAAACAACCTAAGGCATGCTAACACCTAAAAATGAGATTGTTGGATTATCATGATGACTTAGATTTCATCTTAGGCTCCTAATGCAAAGCTACTTCTGAAGAGCAGCCTTCATAGCCTGCACTGACTGTGGAGCCTTCTAGAGCTGGACAGTGACTAATGAATTTTCATGTCTAATTCAGGGCTACATACTACAGATAGGGCACAACAACCCTAACTTTAGGTATCTAAAAGTCAGTTTTATACCTCTAGGCTACCCATGTAGTCCACACAGAAAAGCAGGACAGTTAAATCACCTTCCAGAAGAACTGTCCCATAAGATTAATTATTTCCTTAGATGTGCTTATTTGTCTCCACTGTCTTAAGAAGGTAATTTCTGAATGTGCATATTTTAGAGAGATGAAAGTCCTCATAGCTGGCTTAATCGATTTCCCATCAAATTACATAGAATCATAGAATAGTTAGGGTTGGAAAGGACCTTAAGATCATCTAGTTCCAACCCCCCTGCCATGGGCAGGGACACCTCACACTAAAGCATGTCACCCAAGGCTCTGTCCAACCTGGCCTTGAACATCATCAGTGATGGAGCATGCAGAACTTCCCTGGGCAACCCATTCCAGTGCCTCATCACCCTTACAGTAAAGAATTTCTTCATCAAATCCAATCTAAATTTCCCCTGTTTAAGTTTGAGCCCGTTACCCCTTGCCTTATCACTACAGTCCCTAATGAAGAGTTCCTGCCCAGCATCCCAGCAGACCCCCTTCAGATGCCAGAGGGCTGCTACAAGACCTCCACGCAGTCTTCTCTTCTCCAGGCTGAAGAGCCCCAACTTTCTCAGCTTATCTTCATACGGGAGGTGCTCCAGTCCCCTCATCATCCTCATGGCCCTCCTCTGGATTTGTTTGAACACTTCCATGTCCTTTTTATGTTCAGCACACCAGAAGTGCACACAATACTCCAAGTGAGGTCTCACAAGAGCAGAGGGGCAGGATCACCTCCCTCGACCTGCTGGTCACGCTCC
>JANRGW010028000.1:4454-19454 GCA_024733675.1 Psilopsiagon aymara
ATGAAGAAGTGAAAGTACCCACGTGGGTGGTGTCAGCTAACCAATTGTATTGGCCGCTCACATACGCGGGTACTTCGTATAGCCTATATCAACCCTGGACCTTCATGAAATAAATGATTTCGTTTCCTAACCAGAAACGGGGTCCGTGCCTTATTCTCCACAGGTGTCCACCACTAAAAAGAAGCAGGCGGACCACTCAGCAGGTCTGGACACCCACCCTCCTTCTACCCCATGAGACATACTCAGACAGGATTTGGGGGCAGGTTCAGGAAAAAGCAGCTGGAAGTGCAGGTACTGCAAATCTCCCCAACAGGTCAGTCAGGAGTACCAGTGCACTAGTCAGTGGCTTGCCAGGTCTGCCTCATTCCCCATTACCCAAAGGAGCAGGTCCTACTGGAAAGCCAAAAGATCAGTTTTGGGGCCATAGTCTTCCATGCAGTCCCAGCCCAGGTAATCTAATATAAATGCATGTAGTTCTCCGGAAATTCAATAACCACATGCTTTCATCAAGCAGGTCAGGCTCAATGAATCATTTTTTTTAGTGATAAAACCTTTGGCTTTAAGCTGTCTAATGAAGTAGGTACAAAGCAGCTTTACACCAAACAATTTTAGTTTTTTTCCAAATACAACATTCAAAATTGACATAGAAGCAAGTCTTTTGTATTATTTTTTGTGCCACCTAATCCTAGCGAGATATCAAGCCTTGCATTCATACTTAAGTACACTGCAAGACCTTCAAAACATATGACAGAAAACCTGCTGAACCTTCTTCACAGCACAAAGGAATTTAATTGAAACTGTCTTAATATCTGAAGCAGTTTTGAAAATGGTCTTTTGTTGGTTAGAAATCTCATATTAAAACTAAACTGTAAAAGTTATTAAATCAAAGCTTTAATTGCAGATAATTACTGCCTTATATCTGACATCCAGGGATGGACATGGACTTCAAGCCTGCCTCTGGCTTTTATCTGTTGCACTGGGGTTTTCAAATATTTTATCACAGTATAAAAACCTGTTACTAAAACCGCCTATGCCTACACTAGTCAATAAGTTGGACCAGTAGTAGCAATTATTATACCAAGGCAGTTGCTGTTGAGTGCACTATGCCTGCTGCAAGTCACTCAGGGATTTATTCTGGACAAAATTTAGTTTGTTCCTCTGGACTGAATGTCCCTACAAAGCACAGAATTCAAAGCTAAGGAAGATGCAGTAGCTCGGGCTTTGCATTCCCATTAGGGTCTGGAGCACATTTGGTGAGCACATGCAGCCGAGCTATTGGTTTAGCTTCCCTCTGAAAGAAATCTAGGTTGTGCGGCAGTAACTGGGATATTAGCTTCAAAATCACATATTTTGGTGTGAACTAAAATACTAAAATTCATTTTGAAATCTGGTATTTCTTTGAAAATAAAATTTTAAATGATGTTTCAGTGCAGATGTGTGTATTAAAGTGAATATTATGTGCATATGAAACCATTTGGTTTTGTGCAATTCTAGTTCCCCAGGACATAAATATCATGCACAAATAAATTTGGACTAAAAACAAGCACACTGTGGGAGGTGGTTTGTAAAATAATGATGGACAAATGAGGTTCAAATTAATTCCAAAAAGAAAAATCTGAAGTTATCCAAACTTCTTGGTTTGGAAAATAGGCAGAAACACTCAGAATAACATGTTTTTGTGGGATTTTCAGTACTGTCTGGTTTTAGCTGGATCTGAATTACAAAAAAAAAATAAAATACACTTTTCTCATGAAATTTATTTTTTCTGCTTTGAGCACTGGCACCAGCCAGAAATCACAAAGCTCTATGAGGATTTCAAAAGTTTGTGTGATTTTAAAACCTCTCTCTCTCTATATATATATATATATATATCTATATATAGAGAGAGAGATAAATTTTTTGGGGTTAAGATTAGAATCACAAAAATGCTTAACTGGGCTTTGAAATAAAAACTAACAACATTTTCAAAAACTCTATTACCTTGAGAAGAACTGTATTTTACTTCCAGGACCCATTATTCCAAACTGGGAGGAGGGATGTTGCTGTTAAAATGGTGTTTTCCATGAAAAGTCTTCATAAAATATGTCAAAACAAATGTGGTAGGGTTAGCTGAATTTTTTACTGTAGCATCTTAGTTCGGTTTAATTTCTAAAGCTGTTATGAATCAGGATATTTTCAGCAAACAGGCAACATTTTTCTGAGCAGATCCCCAACTGAGGAACATCTCAGCAACAGTGCATGCAGCCTCTCACATACATGAGCTCCCTTGAAACAAGACTGATGGTCTCACTGCCTCACAGTGAGATGTTTCATACTTTTCCTGTAGCTTTCGCTTTGTTTTCTTTCCTGGCAAAAAAATATGCAGTGTAAAATAAAGCACTAAGGTTTTTTAGATAACACATTGCTTTCCCAAAATTTTCTTTGAATTTTGTCTGCTTTCCAACCGCCAAATTTCTGAAAAACTGTTGCAAATGTGCAGATAGAACTTAAATTTAAAAAAAAAAAAAATGTACCCCACAGTAGAGACCATCAGGAGACCATCAGATGTATGGGATGCCAATAATACCTTAGTGCATGTGAAACAGAAGCCAATGTGTACTTCTTTTGTTTGACCCTTTAGGGGGTTTAATACGTTATATATGTGTGCATATATGTATATATATATATATATTTCATTATACTACCGTTAAATGGATTTTCTTTTTTAAGACTTTTTTTTAGTGTGATTTTTTTCAAATTGCACATTCAAGCGATTTTTAAAGGAAATCCTTAAGAAAAAGATAACTCATCCAGGGATGTTTATTCTGAACAGTTCCCACTCAGATGTCAGTTATGCAGGACATAACAGACAACTGCCATTTTAAGAAACATTATGAGGCTTCGTATTAATGAGTCAGTATTCAAGAGTGAATGAGGGTGAAGACAATAGCAGATGACCCATATGGGAGAACTCATGCATGTCTCCTTCACAAACAAATGAAATGTGAAAAAAACACAAAGCACTAGGGAGGCCACATTATGTATCTGAGCAACTGTATTTAATAAAATAAACTAACTACATATGAAAACAGGCATTTTGAGACTAGCTTCTGAAAAACAGAGCACAATGGGGGCCAAACCAAAGCTTCCAGACTATTTCAATTGATAATTTGATTCCAGCTAGTGATATGTGGAGACATTTTAGTCCCGCTCTCAGAATCTTGCCTCAAAAGGAGGTATAGATGAGGAAAAGGGTGAAATCAAACAAATATTTTCTTCATTTAATGTATATATATTTTTTTCAGTTCTCCAGCTTTCAAATGGAGAACTGCAGAAAGAATACATACTTCATTTTTTTTTTAGTGTATTACAATGTATATCAAGTTATTGCAGGATATGAAATGTGTTTTTCCTTTAGAATGTGTCATAATGATTTTTTTTCTCTGTTTTTCTATGTCTGATGACTTCCTCACAGTTGCTGGACAACAATGCATTCCTATCTGAGGTAGTAAAATAAGGTGGGAAGTAATTTCCTCATGCTATTTCTTCATTGCTTGTAAAGCTAAGGCTTCCTAGATACAAAACTGCTCAGGCTGGGAAGAGAATACAACCCCATAAACAGTCATTTCAATCCTCAGTTCTACTTGATTTTTCATGCTGTTTGAACCCTAATTTATGTATAAAGTTCACTTAATTTGAATCTGGACTTTGAGAGTGCTTTTAAAGAATGTGTTTGTGTTTTGATTTCTTATTTAATCATTTCTTCAAGAGTAATGAACAAGATCAGGACTGAACTGAATGACCACCTATAGCAAAAAAGAGTTTCTTGTGCACTTCCTTAATTCTTACTTCGTTGAAGTGTAATCTTTTTTTTGCTTAAGCCATTAGCATCATTCTTCTGTTACCACTTTAATTCCATGCAAGGTAAATGTGGCTGAAATGCCTGATCCCAAGAAGCAAGTTCAATGAAATGCAGACTTCAGAAATTGCTAAGTTATCTCCAAATCTATCTGCAGTACTCTAATCAAAAAGTACTCAATAATAAAATAACGAATTCCTAAAATCCACAATTTGTCAGTCAAATAACAGTATCTTAGATATTGCTGAAGAGCAAGGGTAAAGTTACATGCGCAATCAGAAAAAAAAATCAAGAGTTTTGGAATAAATATAAGTAAGTTCTCGCATCATCTCTAATTGTCACTTGCTGTAGATATCAAACTAACAGAGTAGCAGAATCTAATTTCCCTGTTTGATTCACCATGAAATTAAACTGAACTGACAATTTTTATTTTCACCTGGCAAATTCATCCAACACTATTTAAATCTAGCTAATCAAGTACAGTTATCTGTTGCACACACTCATTTCTCCTACCACACCTCTGATCTGCAGTATCCCGCATCCACAATTTCCTCTGACAACCTGGCATAGAACTACATTTACAGTCTTGTAAGGTGTAAAGGAATGCATGGACATAGTTAGCAAACCCTCCAGCAAATGTATAAAGTCATAGAGCTACTGCTGAAAGATGATGGGCATGAGAGAAAGATAAATTAAAACAAGTGTGCAGACAAAATCTCTGTGATTACATTTGAATGCAAAATAATCTGGGGTTTTTCTCTTCATAAATAAGTAGTTTATCATTAATATGTTTCTAGTCAAACATATAGGAAGCAATAACTGAAATCTAAAATTTCCCGTATCCGATAAAGCGTCAAACATTTTGCTATACTGGACACACTATAGCTATAACTTCAATAAATGTGAGATTAGACTACATACAAGGATATCTCTTGATTGAATGAGCTGTACACCCATCTGTGGTAGCTCTGGCTGTAACAGCTCAAGTCATCTACAGAGAGATGGATCTGATCATCCATAAATGATACTTTCCCTCAATAAATAATCCAGGATACGAAGTCAGTGAAATAGTCCAGTAGTTAAACCTCCCTTCAAAACAGAAGGGGACTGTATATAATATAAAAGGTATATGATATTTCATACTCCCCTGTAAATCAAAGCTCCTCTTTTTTTGACATTGAGGGCAAAGGTTGTCATGTGTGCTGTAAATAGTGAGAAAGTCTATGCTCACTTCAACTGTAAACTTATCAAATGTGATTATGCTGGCAAGCAATCTGAGACTTCTGTTTCCTCCTTCCTAGGAAGAGAAGGACAGAAGACACACAGAGAAAAGAGGAGAGGAAAATATTGCTTCCTTGGCTTCTCTTCACATAACCCCGTTACCAGTGAGGGCAGGGAGTGGCACGTCCTTGGGCTGCAATTTCCTCTTTTCAGTTCCTTTGGGAGAGGCAGCAGCTTGTGGACTGTGTCTTTAGGGCAAGACCTAGCTCAGACACTTTGCTTTAGCAATTGTGCTCTTGGTAACTTTTTCCTCAAGGACAATCTGCTTTCCTGTGGAGAAAATCTGCAAAAAAGACAGAGAAAGTGAAAGGCATTAAAGGTATTATTTAACTTTGATTTAACTTAGATTTTAAGTTAATTTATTTAACTTCCGCAATAAAGTAACATAGCTGTACTATTTTGGCTCACTTAAAGTGCTATTTTCATATATCAGCTAGATGTCAAAGAGTCGATAGGATAATAATATTTGACAGAGAATTTACATTAGACTACATGTAAAAAATGACAGCTCTCTTTCAAGGTTGAAAAATTCATTCCTTTGAATCAATCCAGAAGTTACAAATGCAGTTTCATAATTACACTGCTCGTAATAACAGACCCGTTCCAGATAGATAACATAAGTATTCTTAACATATCGTGAAGATATGCTGGACCGTTTCAAGGAGAAACTCTTTCAGATTTTTTAGGAGATATGTATTCTCCCTCTCAGCTTGCATTCAAGCTCTTACTGGCTTCTCACACTTCCCATTCATTCTTACCTCTCTTCTTTACACTTTTTTTTCCTCTGACAAAGAAAACAATTCACTTCAGCTCAACAAGCTAAGAATATATTTTTTTACTCCAAGGCTGTCAAATTATTTCATAGATCATCCAGGTCAGACCACAGAAGTCTGTTGTTTCCAAAATCTCTTGATTGCAGTGATTTCCTTTCCAGAAAATTTTCTATTGCCTTGTCAATCTCCTTCAACTTTCTGGGAATCATTTGTTTATTTTTGGGGAATCCAAATCTTCACATGACAAAGCATTCAGAAGGGGTCTTCTTATAGATTATTTTATTCTAAGAAACTTCAGTGTATTTAATCAATCTCACCAGAATTTCAGCTTCATACTCCACTTATTAAACTAAGTTTAACTATTACCAAGTACAGAAGTTACCAACAGACACTGTGTAACTTCCACTCTTTTCTAGTAATGTTACTTCTCAGTCATTCTGTTATTAACTCAGAACAATGTCCCTTATGCCATCCAAGCTAGACTGTATGTCATAAAAACACTGTATAAATGGTAAGTTTATACAGGATGAAAAGTGTATTTTTATTCTGTACTTGAAAATCACTATATTCTCTTTTGCTGGAAGTGACATAATATGTCTGTGTTAACACAGGAAATACATACTTTATTCCATTATGAATATTTTCCTGTGAGCAAATGAAAGAAGTGCCTTGGAAAGAGAAGACATTATGCACCAAATTATGCCAGGTGGAACTCCTTTGAAGATTATGAAGTTATATATGATGAATATGACCCCATACACACACAGAAACTAGTCATAATTCCAGAAAGTTAGACCAGAAACAATATTTTATAGTGAAAGCCAATAGCAGCTAATGAGAAAGAGACAATGGTTGATTAAAAAAAAAAAAAAAATGTTTTATGCTTTGGTTTTCAGTCTCCTAAAAGATAAGAATATTATGTGCTTCTTCAATGGAATTAAAATTTTAGAAGTTATTAAGAATAGGGAAAAAGTTAAACAAATAGAATTCTGTGTTTCAATTTTTTTTTTTTTTTTTTTTTAAAAAAGCAATAACATGAGATTTTATTTCCTGTGCTCCTAGTATTAGAGAAGAAATCTTCTATTATTAAGCTCTGGACAGCGCAAGAAGAGAGATACTTCTACTACTAGCCAACGGTAATGGACAGTGAACTGGCAAAGTGAAAAATTGTAAGTAGAAACCACCCCACATATCACATGCTTCAAGCAGAACAAAAAGGCTCCATTATATCTTAATACTCTGGAAAAAACCACTAAAAATTAAAATAATGCAAATATTTAAAGCCAAACCACACTGCCCTTGTTTATCAAAATGTTTCCAGCTAATTCCATGTAACAGTTTTCCAAGTGTAGTTGGCAGACTTTTGTGCATGAGCTTCCTCTTACAGGATTTCTTTAAGGAAAAACACATGATCATGCTTTCCAACAATAAAAAAATACTTTTTAATTTAACCTGCATGGATCTTACACATAAGATTGCAGGGGTTTTGTCCTAAAGAAGGCAGAGGTGAGGAGCTTCTCTTCCTTTATTTCACTAAATTTCATGTTGAATGATTATTTGTAGACGTTATTTGTTAACTATTTACAATTGCAAGAGTGGGATAACTAGCTGAGTCTCAGTACTGCAAAATCAAATAAGTGGAACAGATGATCAGAAGCTTGTAGTGGGAATGCTATAGTAAATCTTTGATTTACTAAAATGCAGAGTGCTAGTTTAATTCATTGTCCAATTTCATTCATGATTCTCATGCTAATGAGGATGATGATGGATAGATTCTCATGATCCAACATTCTTAGTTCTAAACTGCAGAGATATGTGTTTGATGCATTGACTATTGGATGAATAAGGAACTGGCTGGATGGCCACGTCCAAAGAGTTGCAATTAATGGCTTAATGTCCAAGTGGAATCTAGAAATTAGTAGTGTGCCTTGAGGTTCTATTAGAGAAACAATATTATTTAATATCTTCTTACTGATATAGCTAATGGGATTGTACCTTAGCAAGTTTGCAGATAATGGCAAGCTGAGTGGTGCAATTGATTTCCTTGAGGAAAAGGATGCCATCCTTTGCAGGCTAGAGAGGTGGGCTCTCTCATGAAGTTCAATGGGCAACTGCAAGGTCCTGCACCTGGACTGGGGCCAGCCCCCTGTTTCTATGCAGAATGGGGGATGATTAACACAAGCCCTACAGAAAAGGACCCCAGGATACTGGTGGGTAAAAAACTGGAGATGAGCCCGCAACATGGTCTTACAGCCCCAAAAACCAATTGCATTCTGAGCTGCATCAGAAGAAGCCTCACCAGCAAGTTGAAGGGAGTTGATTCTCCCTCTCTATTCTGAGAGACCCATTCACCTCTGGATTCCTCAGCATAGAAAAGACATAGAATAGGTCCAGAGGAAGGCCACAGGGATGATCAGAGAGCTAGAACCCCTCTCCTATGAGGAAATGCTGAGAGAGTTGGCATTGTTGAGTCTGAAGAAGGCTTTATGGAGACTGAATTGCAGTCTTTTTTTTTTTTTTTTTTATTAGGGGACTTATAAGAAACATGGAGACTTTTTACCAGGGCCCATAGTGACAGAACAAAGGACAGTGGTAGATTTAGGTTTGATACAAGGAAGAGGGTGCTGATACAAGTAGCCCAAAACAGTTTTGGAAGCCTCATCGCTGGAAGTGCTCTTAGTCAGGTTGGACGGGGCTCTGAAGCAACCTGATCTGGTGAAACTCCAATGCTTAGAGCAGTGGGATTGGTCTAATGATCTTTAAAGGTCCCTTCTAGCCCAAACTATTCTATGATTCATGTAACTCAGTACTTTTATATCAGTGATGGCCTATATGGTCCATAGTGTTTGGATTTCTTGAGAAGAAACAGCATAATCTTATTTTCCACTTAATGGGAAATTAGGTTACCTGAATAGATATTAGGTTAAAAAAGCAGGGGGGTTATTGGGAAAGGTAGCAGGAAAAAGTCAAGAGGAAGAATGACAGGAAAGAATTTCTGAGATCAATTGTACTCCCTAAGGTCACAGAGAATGTTAGCAATTAATTTTTCACAGTGTTTTCAAGAAATAAAAAAAAATAATAAAAAATTTAAAAAATCTTTTAAGCACAGTTTTCTTTTTCTGCTTACAGAGTAAATACTTTCAGGATAATTTTGGGATAACTGGAGCTAATTCCCAGGTTTTATGTTGTTACAGTAAATAAAAGGCTTTATAAGAAAGCAAAGGGGGAAAATCCTGATAAAGAGGGAAGTAATATTTATATTTCCTATTGATATCTGTTATAGAAATAAGAATATGTATTTGACACTTTAAGAAAAAGGTAATAACATGGTTTATATAATCCTTCCTTAGAGATGTGATAAGGTCATATTTATTCATTATTTATTGTTTATTCATTATTTATTGAAGGATAAAAATCATCAATAAGCCTTTCATTATCAGTCATGTGATTAAAGGCAAAAGAAAAAAAAAAAAAAAAACAAATCAACAAACCAAAAAGTTGATTGCACTTTATTCTGTTAGAAGCATGATAATGACACTTCTTAAATGAAAGATGCAGACTGCATCCAACACAGCTTTGTTGCAGATTTCTTGCAATAAACCCAACAACTCTGTCACTCAGCCTTAATGCCTTAATTACAACACAACTAACTAGCAGAACTTGAGCTGTAATTCTAAGATGCAGAAAGATGTTTCTATCTTCCCACAGGTTAACCCTGTTCCTTCTTAGATGCTTTGTTAGGTTGGGTTTTGTTTGGCTTTTTGGGGGGGAGGGGCAGCAGTGGGACTAAGGAGGTTGGTTTGTTATTTGGGTTCTTTTTTTTCCTGTGTATCCATTGCATTGTACAGTGTGATCCCAATGACTATAAGTCTAACACACAGGAATACATATCTGGAGAAGAACTTTTGCATCCATAGGAGACTGGTGTATCTTTTTCTTGGAAGGACAACTTTCACACAATAGGACGAGCACTGAAACAAAACTTAGACTAAACCACACAGAGTCATATCATACTATGTTCTACTTAATGAATTTTATAGAAGATAAAGACAGAACAGCAATCTTGTGTAAATGAGCTTAAGAAATACATCCATATGAAAGGACAATGAATTATCAAAATTATCAGAAGCTTATTTCATTAAATAAAATAATGTTCAGCACTTTTCTAAGAACTCAAACCCCACTCGTTACAGACTTCTCAAAACCTGGAAGAGTATATCCATGGCTATTGCAGTGTTGTCCCCATAGCTCATAGCATGGACTGAGATAATTTCTCAATTTCCCTTGGGATAATAGCCTTCAAAAAGTAGCGCTAAGCAATTTTACCCAGCAAATGTGTATTTTGCTAACAGAGTACACAAAATTAAAAATTAACTGAAAAGTTAACAATCATGTAATTTGACCTCCAACATTTTTCTCAGCCTTTTTTTCTCAGCATACCTTTTCTGATTAGAGAAAAATAAGGGTAAAATTTTACCTGAAAGCTAGTGGCATACAATGGCTGTTTCCAGTTATTCCTCAGCCAGGAACACCACAATAGTCACAAAAAATATTTCACAGTTCAGAGCAGGGCTGGTGAAATCTCCTTGAGGTTTGCTCATGTTTTCTGAATATACTCAATAGCTATAAGCTAATAATAGTGTGAGAGTAAGAAGAGTCCTGGGAAAATTAATTCCCTGCGTTTAGCATGGTCTTGTTACCTTGGTGTCATAAAAACTCTGAACTGTTGGTGATAGCCCCTCATTTGCAGTACTAATATTGCTTAAGTGTAATGGAAAGCCTTGCACAAACTTGTAAATGGTTAACAAGACAAAAGCATTTTACATGAGCATTTTATGTGAGCTAAGTGGAGGGGGGTGAAGTTTTCAATAATTGTTCATATTTCATGGGGACTTGGCTTTTCAGGAATTCTTCTCAGTGTCATCTTTCATACATATTACAGTATCTGTTCATTAAAATTCTTCATGTGGCTCTGAACCTGGTCAGACTGATATGGCGCTGGCAAACCTCATGTCTGCTGCACAGACAACCAGGCGTTATGAAGGTGAAATTAGTTTTCAGGATCTGTACCGTTCACTAGATTGATTCTGATTTAGAAGTCATATGTCTTAATGTTTCCTGCATGGGCTGCCACTGTCATGCAAACATGACCTGATAACACATTGTCAGGAGCGCTCCAGAGAGCTAACAGCAATCTAACATCTTTCTGCTGAGTGTGAAGTTCCATCTGAAATGTGCATATTTGATAAACATTTTCTCTTTTTCTACCTGTCCTTTTCATTTTCAGAAAGTTAATCTGCTTTGCTCCAGTGAATCCTGTGTTGAAATGAGCTGGCTTAGATAGAAAGGCAGCAGGTGGCCCCGGATGACAGTGTGTGGGCTGGCCAAGCACACAGGGGCAGATAGTGGTGCAAATGGGAGCAGCAGCACATTGTGCCTCTTAGTCTCTTTCAACGGGGTGGACTTTCAGGTATCAGGATAAAAATCCTCTTGAACTCAGTTTTATTACTGTTTAGTCCTTCAGTTTGTGCTCAGGTACAGGATATAAGCTATTTTTCTTCTTGAAGAGATGCTGTTAGCAGGTGTGCCATGCTATGTACAAAATCTGTTTTTCCCATGTAACCACCATACATAATCTCAGTACATTTCAGAACAATTTCAGGCAATGACAAGTTTCAGGAATGATCACAGCAGTGTTTTGTTACACCTCTAGCACTCAGCAGTTTGCCTTCTGAGCATCTGCCCCCATGCTGTCAGAAATGACCTTAGCTTTCATACCACACATCAAATCTGTACAGCAACCTTAGCTGCTTCTGCTGTTTATATTGAAATCAAATAACAAGCTATCATGCCAGTTTCTACATTCGTATATCCAAATGTCAAACTACAGCCCTTTATGGGGGCTACAATCTACTACTCATTCATGGACCATTCTCTCGTAGTTTACTCTTGAATTTAATGCACTAATACTTTACTTTTTGCACAAGAAAGAAAGATCTCTACAAAGCATCTCAGGAGGTATGCCTGGTACCTCACAATCCGCTGTGCAGCAGTGTAAAAAGTCAGATGTTATCCCTACTGCTGCTCCTGAAAATGATCCGAGTTAGAGAAATGCCCTCCTGGGTCAGCTTTAAAACAGCTCGCCAGCTTTGAGCCTACTAGTCTTCCTGAAGAGGTAAGGAAACTTTCCTTAATTGCTGCAGCTATTTGACAGCAACTGTATATTGGTTGTCCAGTTTTGCAGCTATTCAAAAGAATTTTAAAATATTTTTCTTTATATTTCCTAAATATTTGATTAATTGTTTAGGGTTTTTTATAAATGAAAAAAAAGTAAGGATGAAATATCAGTGTTTTATTTGCAGTCTAAAAGGGCCAACATAGCAGCTTAAGCAAATCTGCTGACCCTGCTGGAAACACTAGATAACACTACAAAATACAACATACGCGAAAGTGATTGTAATTGTACTGTTTAAATTTTATTAAAGATCTTTTGAAAATTAGCCCTGAGCACTGTTACAGTTTTTATTCTTTAAAATGCAGCAAAAGGAAAGTTCTCTCAAAACATATTTTGGCAGACAATAACACATGGGCAAAATCAAAGTTTCTTTGTTTTAACTGTTCTGAACCCTGTTTTCTCATGATAATGGAATTTTACTGGAGTGAGTGACAGTTTTCTGCTCTGTGAGCTGTGTGCTTCCAAACAGGAAGGCAGGAAAAGGTTGCCCAGCACCCACATTTTTCCTCCCAAACATCTGATGTCAGCATTTAATCTCCTGGTGCAAATCAGGAAATTAAATAACTGGAACACTTCTATCTTGACTCTCAAAGAGGACAGCAATCCACACAGAGAGTGAAGAATATAGCAGTATGCACTGTATGCACTGAACAAAATCTTCTCTTACACATTCACAGATCAGCTAAACTTCAACAAACTCTTCTTTTAAATGAGTAGGTTTGGTCAAACAAGCAATTGTTTCAACGCCGCAGATGTAAGCCATGAGAGAGAGGAAGGAAAAATAGGTTGTTTTCCTGCCAATTCTTAATAAGGCTCCCAGAGTTGTGTGACCACCTAATAAGCTATCTGGCTTTAGCTACCTTAACCCCTAGGGACTTTGTTCTCAGGGAGCTCACAGTTACCTTGAGCAGTGTTATACTGGAGTGTGCCAGCTGCTGGTGATTGTGATCTGGCTGGAAGCCTTGCCCTTGCTCCAGCCACCTCTGTAGCCAAAGCCCGTTATATTCCTTGGCTGCAGCAGATTTGTCATACTAGATGCATACTGGCTGCCCAGGGGCACTCAAGGGATTAATGAGTAGTTTCGTAGCCAGCCCAACCCAAGAATCCCATGAATAATCAATGGTACTTGAGGCTCTTTGGGTAATTGAATTGCAAACCTAGTTATAACTAGAAATGCATCAGCAGCAGAATTACACTTATGCCTGCCTCTAAATGTACAGGCTAATGAAAAAAAGCACTGATTGGAGGATTATTTATCTATTTCTATGCCTATATTAAAAAAAAGTGTCTCTATAAATTTGTGAATCTGATTAATGTTCACCATCCCTGAGTCACCCTTTAGTAGTGCCGAAACCATATGATTCTGATACACCCAGTGTCAAGATTAGGAAAGAGCTAGAACACAGTAAGACTATAAGTATTTTCAAAACATGGAATTAAAACTAAACACTAGAAAATAGATCTTACTGATTTAATCACGGGTAAGGAAGGTGAACAACATCACATGACTAAATGTTTCTATGTACAATGATCTCTATTTAGGTCTTTTACAATAAGTTCTCTTGTGGACAGAAAAAAACCACCATCACATGCAAAGTCAGACTTCCCTTCCACATAAAATGTTAGATTACAGCGCAAGTGAATGTTATGGGTTGATGACTAGGGTGAGGAGGAATTATCAAATGCATAATTAAAAACAGTATTGAGAATCTCTGGGGATTTTTCCACTCATAAGCAATGACACCAAGAGATCAAATAGTTAAATCAAAATAGCAAAGACTGTGCTATCACAAACAGAAGGAAGAAGAAAATTAATCATAATCTGCATATTTAACCACTGAAGTATGTCTCTGACTTGCTCAAAAGTTATTGTTAAGGGTGGGCATCATCCCTGGAAGTGGACAGAGCTAAGATTTTACCACAGAGCATTTCTCTAAAGTGCCAGTACAGAATTAATGTGGTGATTTTTTTTACCCTTTTTCTTTCCGGAAGCCACAGCTGCTGTAACTTTTTCAGTTATTTAGAAGGGGCACCTCCCAAACCCGTATCTCCAGTGGTTTGTTGTCATCTCCCTGCCACAGTACTCTTCCTTTGATCAGGTGGAGCAACAGTCACATGTGTCTTAACCAAGCATTTGCACACTGAAGGGAACAGAAACACATCAGAGAAAAAAAGGCATGAAGAAGCGAAGGGGCACCAATTTCCCTGATGGGTCTGTCACCAAGAATACTTCTGTGACATCAGAAACATCTGCTGTACAAAATTTCTGTTGTCCTTCAGAAGGCTCCTGATCACTCAAGCATGTTAATGTCTGCTTCAAGTGCTTCTAAGGTTACACCACAACTGAGGAGATGGGTATCTCAGAGGAGGTGAGGGAGTGGAATAAGAATGATAATTGTCTTTACCTATTTTTCAAACTAATTACTAGTTGTGCTTACAAGGCAAAATTAACAGCCTCACTAGAGAATTCACCTTGGCAGACATCTACAGAAAAGCTGTAATTGACTCTACCAAGTTATTAGTAATAGCAGGTATAAAGAGAGTGCCTTCTTGTCCATCCAGCACATCAGCCCCAACAGATCTTTCTCCTGTCTGCTACTGTGTACTCCATCTCCTTGATGCACTGTTACTGTAATTCAGTCAGTTGTTTAGGCTAGGTTTCTTACCACTTCCTCATGGACAACATTTATCCACATTATTTCAGAGAAAATTCTATGTAATATCTTCTTAACATCATTTTTTCACACAAGACCTGTCTTCTGTAATTTTTCTTTCAAAAGATTGAAACTTCTACCTAAATCTTCTACTCTGTGTCTTTTCCCTTGTTTCTTTCCCTCTTCCCTTCATCCCCAAATCTAATTCTCAAGTGAATT
>JANRGW010028000.1:24454-38557 GCA_024733675.1 Psilopsiagon aymara
ATGCATCGTATGTCTTTTAAACACACAGTCTAGATCCTAAATTAGATTTCTGCTCTTTTATCAGTGGGACCATATATGAAGAAATTTATTTGGAGGTACTTATTAATATGTTTCCAAAGATAAGCTTCTTTAAGGAGTTCATAGACGGTATGATCTGAAACTTATAAAAAGGGTATTTGTATTTTGGGAGTTTTAGTTCAGGTTTGACTAGAAGCATATATTTGGCAATGGATAAATGGCAATCACCCTTGAAAGACGTGATCACTTGGAAGATTCACTAACAAATTCATCATAGAATATAAGTCATCAGACATGTCATACTGGATTGAAGCAACTAGAACACTTAGTTCTTTACTTCAATCACTGGAGGACCAATTCATATATTAATTGTGGCCAGCCATTTTGCTGATGCTCCAATTTCTGAAGGGGACAGAGAAGCTCATTCATGAGACTGTTTAACAGCGCATAATATTCGCCTTCAGATAACAGATGAGCACAACAAGCTTTGATCTTAGAGATTTTTCGTAAGGCAAAATATTCCTCGATATTATCAAGTCATCATCAATAGCACATATCACTTTCAATGCTGTTTCTGCAGAAACATACTTGGGGTCTTGCTGTATTTGGGTCTTCATTTGTTTCCAAGTGTATGCACCTTAGAATTGTTATTCTTTTTATCAGACAAGCTCTGAATCCTGTAGCTGCTTAAAAGGGGAAAGTGGAAAGGGTGAAACGGAAAAACTTGTTATGATTCAAATAATTTATTCTTCAAAGGCAAACTGATTTAAATTTTCTGCAGGTCTCTTGTCCTGGCTTTAGCTGTAACAGCTGCTTTTCTTCTTCTTAGTAGCTAGTTCAGTGCTGTGTTTTGGCTTTAGTCTGAGAACAATGCTGATAACAATGTTTTAGTTGTTGCTAAGTAATGCTTATTCTGATCAAGGACTTTCCAGTCTCTCACGTTCTGCTAGTGAGGAGTTGTACAAGAAGCTGGGAGGAAGCAGAGACAGGACACCTGACCCAAAGGGATATTCTATACCACAGCATATCATGCCCATTATATAAACTTGGGGGAGTTACTCAGAAGGGCCAGATCACTGCTTGGGTCAGGCTGCGTATCAGTTGGTGTGTGGTAAGAAACTGTATTGTCCATCACTTTTTTTATTGTTTTCTTTTCCTTTTTCTCTTTCAGCTTTATATTCTCTTCCCTTGTTATTTCCCTCATCAGTAGTAGTAGTAGTAGTTATATTATATTTTTGTTATTGGACTGTTCTTATCTCAACCCATGGAATTTACATTCTTTCACCTCTCCTTCCCATTCTATCTGGAGGGGAATGGGGAAAGCAAGAGAGTGAGCAAAAGGCTGCATTTTTCTGAGTTACCGGCTTAGCTTAAAAAACAAAATCTTTCCATCCGGTTCTAATATTATCTGGCTGTTATACATTATTTTGTGTATTTAGCCATGCCTGAATGTCCTCATCAGTTGCCAGGTCTCTGCTGCTATTCTTTTCAAAGAGAGAGCCTAGAGTCTTTCCCCAAAGAACTGAGTTCTGTGCTTGTCTTCTTTCTCTTATTATTTTGGGGTGGCTTTTTCAATTCCTTGCATTTAAGGAAATACAAAAAAAAAAAAAAAAAAAAAAGACAACCCAGGAAAATAAGTATTCATTCAGAAGGACAATATTTCAAAAGGAGATTTTCGTCCATGTCTTATCTTTTGCATACAGCTGAATAAATCTTATCTGCTTTTGTACGCCGAACCATCTCATATTTGCTTGTTAAAACCAAACACAGGCATAAATTCACCAGGTGAGAGAAAGACTATGCAGTAACACAGAAAAGTGAAACAGCATCTCTCAGTTGAACATATTTGTTATCCAAGATCAAATACTTGAGAAACAGCACTGCATGCATCTCTAGAACAGACTTCTTCACTTCTGAGCACAAAACATTGCAAGTGTCAGCAACCATTCTACAAATTGTTCGGAAGAAGAGCACAGATATTGCTTTTAATATGCAATATCACTATTTTTGTTACATTTTCTTAGAATCTTTCTCCATATTCTGCTCTAGATTTGCTTGTTGTCATGAGGGATGATGGTTACTAAGTTTCTGTGGACTGCTGAGTGGGCCTGTATGGAAGTTAAATGCTGACTGTGTCTCTTGGGTGTTTACGCGTTATAACAGAGTAGCAGAGAGAAGAAATAAATCAACAGCAAAATAAATTAAATTATAAGCATCCCACCACATCATCCTACATGCTCCATCATTATGTCTGTTTTGCTGTTTATTCTGCGTCTCACACAGGATGAAGGAGAACAACCATAATTAGACCTTTCATTTGACCTTTTACACTAATTCTAACTTGTACCAGCAGATAAGGGTTACTGTCCATGATTGCTTATGGTTGAATTAAAAGCTCTTGTAATAAAGAAAAGATACATTTTAATTTCTTATATGTCAAGTAGATTTCAAGGGTTTGGGTTTTTTTTACAAAAAAAAACATTTCTGCATGTTTTCTTCCTTATTTTACTTTGAAGAACAGTTGCCTTTTTATGCAGAATGGAAGTCAACTCTTTCTACACCTCAATTACTTCTGTTTTATTCAACCTGGCCCTGGAAGTGTATGAAAAAAAGGTCAGACATCAAATAATTTATGCTTTTATGAGACATTTTTATAAAAGACCCTTCCATTCCTTATATGTGGTTGGTTTGTTTACTGTGCAGATGTTAGGAAAAAAAAAAAAAAAAAAACAAACCACAACAAATCATCCCAAAACTTCCTGCAATCAGAAGAAAGCAATTCACCCACTTTACAGTTTGCATCAAATGTGAAACAAGGTAGCCACACAGAACTAGCAGACAAAATCTTTTCTGAGAGGGCCACAAGCACCAGTGAGCCTTGTAAATATTTTTTAACATCAGTCTCAGGCATGGATTTATTTGTTTTTCTAGGAAAACTGATCTGGCTCCCTTCAGGCCCTAGAAAATGATCTGTCACTGTCTACCCAGATAACCTGAGGCAGCCAGTAATGAAGTCAGCTAGACAGGATTTGCAAATAAGGCTATCTTAGATCATGTAAGACCTTTCTATTTATTTAATTTCCTCCTCAAGACCTCCTGTGCCTCTTTGCCTTTCCCTGGCATACATGCACACATACAGACACAATAGCCCACCCAGGAAAGCTCTGGAATATCCTGAGAACAACTTAGGAATCTGATTCAGGAAAACTGTATATTTTCTTATAGAATCATAGAATCATAGAATAGTTAGGGTTGGAAAGGGCCTTAAGATCATCTAGTTAGAACTCACTTAGCATGGGCAGGGACGCCTCACACTGAACCATGTCACTCAGGGCTCTGTCCAACCTGGCCTTGAACACTGCCAGAGATGGAGCATTCACAGCTTCCTTGAACAATTCATTCCAGTGCCTCATCATCCTCACAGTAAAGAATTTCTTCCTCATATCCAATCTAAACTTCCCCTGTTTAAGTTTGAACCCATTGCCCCTTGTCCTATCACTACAGTCTGTAAGGAAGATTTCCTCCCCAGCATCCCTATAGGCCTCTTACAGATACCGGAAGGTTGCTATGAGGTCTTCATGCAGCCTTTTTTTCTCCAGGCTCAACAGCCCCAACTTTCTCATCCTATCTTCATACAGGAGGTGCTCCAGTCCCATGATCATACTCTCGTCCCTCCTTTGGACTTGTTCCAAAAGTTGCATGTCCTTTTTATGTTGGGGACACCAGAACTGCACACAATACTCCAAGTGAGGTCTCACAAGAGAAGAGTAGAGAGGCAGGAGCACCTCCCTCGACCTGCTGGTCACAGTCCTTTTGATGCAACCCAAGATACAGTTGGCTGTCTGGGCTGAGAGTGCACACTGCTGGCTCATGTTCATTTTCTCATTGACTAACATCCCCAAGTCCTTCTGCACAGGACTGCTCACAATCTTTTCTCTGCTCAGCATGTAGCTGTGCCTGGGATTGCTCTGACCCAGGTGCAGGACCTTGTACTTGGCTCAGTTGAACTTCATCAGATTGGCATCAGCCCACCTCACAAATGTGTCAAGGTCTCTCTGCGTGGCATCCCTTCCCTCCAGTGTATCAACCAAAGAACACAGCTTGGTGTCATCGGCAAACTTGCTGAAGGCGCACTCAATCCCACTGTCCGTGTCACCAACAAAGATGTGGAACAAGACCGGTCCCAACACCGGTTCCTGAGGGACACCACTTGTTACTGGTCTCCAAATGGATATTGAGCCATTGAACACAACTCTTTGCATGTGGCCATCCAGCCAGTTCTTTATCCACCGAGTGGTCCATCTACCAAACTGATGTCTCTACAATTTAGAGACAAATATGTCATGCAGGACAGTGTCAAACACTTTGTGCAAGTCCAGTTAGATGACGTTAACTGCTCTACCCCGTCCATCAGTTCCGTAGCCCCAACATGGAAGACCACCAAATTGGTCAGGCAGGATTTCCCCTTAGTGAAGCCATGCTGGCTGTCACCAAGCTCCTTGTTGTTTTGCACGTGTCTTTCCTGATTCTAGGTTGTTCTCATAACAATATTGGTATTATTAGCCTTGGAGGCTGACCTGTAATAATCACAGCATGTTAACAGCTTTCAGCCCTGACACAGAGACTAATAAAGAGAAAAATATAGGACCTAGTAGCTCCTGAGCTAAATCTAAAATAAAAAAATTATTTGGATGACTTAGGAGTGGATAACCCCAATGTTTGGAAGAAGTGGTTCATATTAGACATGTCATAACTAGAAGACAAAGAGATAACATAAAGCAGGATGCCAACTGTATTCTGGGCCATATCAAGCCTGGCCAACAGGTCAGTGGAAGTGATTCTCCCCCTCTACTCCACTCTCATGGGATCCTACCTGGAGTTCTGTTTTTAGATCTGGGGCCCCCAATACAAGAAGGAGGGGGGCCGCTCAAGCGAGTTCAGAGAAGGGTCACAAAGATTATCAGAGGGCTAGAACACCACTTCTATGGGGAGAGGTAGGCTTCTTCAGCCTCAAGAAGGCTCCAGGGAGATCTCAGAGCAGCCTTCTAGTGCCTAAAGAAAGCTGGAGGACTTTTTACATGTAGTAACAGGACAAGAGGGAATGGCTTTAAACTGAAAGAGGGGAGATTTATATTAGACATTAAGAAGTTCTTCACTGTGAGAGTTGTGAGGCACTGGAACAAGCTGCCCAGAGAAGGTGTGGATGCCCCATCCCTGGCAGTGTTCAAGGCCAGGGTGGATGGGGCTTGGAGCAACTTGGTCTACTGGAAGGTGTTCCTGCCCATGGCAGGGGCATCGGAAACATATGTTCTTTAAGATCCCTTCAAACTCAAACCACTGTATGCACAATTGCATGTTTGATTTTTTTTCTCAATATATGTCTTCTCAAGATACAGTACCAATCAATTTTCCTTCCTAGTATCTATCCAAGTTTAAGGTAAGTATTTTTCATCATATTTCCCCTTGTTACACTGCAGTATTAAAAAAAAATATTAGTTCACACATTTCCATCACCAGAATGTGGATATTATTGTAATTACTCTGGTTTTAAACCCAGATTATTCAATTGCCCTGCTCTTTGTGATGCCCATAACCTCATGCAATGACACACACTTTCCAAGCAAAAGTCAGTGGAGGAGCACTTTGTTGCAAGACTCACAAAATTATAGGCGATGGATGAGGCTGATAACCTATCACGTCAGACGGAGATGCTCAATACTGCATCAACTGATCTGGTGATATGAGCACAGAAACAGAATGTTATAGTTCATTTTTGTTATTACCCATACTTTACAGACTTCATAGGTGAATCCAAGTTTCCTGCCAGTGCTAACTGTCTTCAAGGTCACCAATGGACTGGGTTTTCTACTAGAGCTCTCTGGTGGGGTTTCCAGCAAATTAACAGAAGTGCAGAGAATGGACAAGTCCTGAGCTGAATCACATGCTGGAGATGTAGCTTGTGTGTTTCAAAGGCTCTCATCATCTCCTGGAAAGAAACTGGTGTGAATTTGCTCTGGGACAAGATGTATGCTCAGTTTTCTACCAAATGTATTTCTAGCCCAAACTGGTAGATTTCAAGTGAAATCTAGATCTGATATAGACTCTCCCCATGGCTTTGACAGTGCTACTAATTGACCTTCATTTTCATTGATTACATAACATAAGTTCTTCAGAATTAGTTCCTGCATAAGAGTTTATTTGGCAGATTGGGTGGAATGTTTCTAATGCTATTTAAAGAAAATTTCCACTCACAGACTGAACTGCAAAATTTGACTTACGATTAAATTCCACACAAATTTGAGTTTAAGCCTGTGTTGCTTTTGGCTTCAATTGTGGGTGGAAGTGTGTAAATCAAAAACCTAGATCTTCTGAGAATAAGTAGTATGCAAAATGTAAAACTTCCATAATAAATTATTAGGTGTTAATGTACCTTGCATAAATATGAAATAATAATTATATTTCCTGGCAAGAAATCATAGGCTAAACACTTAGTCATAAACTCTCATTAATTTCCCCTGAAATCATATGCCCCTTTATCCTTAATAACTTCAGAAACCTCAATCAGTAATTGCGAGCAGATTCAGAAAACACAGGATCCAATCATTTGGATCATCACATAGATTATAGGCAATTAGGGCAGGAGGAGATTAAAAAAAAAAAAAAAAAAAAAAGATTAAGGAAATCATCCTATAGAGAGCAAAAAGCAAGTGATACCACCTGAGAAAGTTAGTTTCTATGTTACAGTGAGAAGAACAACAACAAAATAATTTAATGGAAATATCAATTGTTGTCATAAGTTCACAAACAACTTTACAGGAATACTCACAATTTCACAGGGCTGCCCATTAGACCCGAAAGTTAAAAGTCTGATAACTTATGCTGACTAACTGTAGTGCACTTAACCGAGAATCTAATCTTGTTCATGTTATCTAGCCTATTTTTTATGTTTTTATGGAAAAGCATCATGACCAAAAAAAAAAAAATCACGATAAAATTATCATTTACCACCATGAATTAGAAACAATAATCAATGCCACTTTAGCAATGTAAAAACTATCATACATTAAAAAGAACTGGCTTCATTTTACACCTCATAAGTGTAACTAGAAATCTGCAAAATACCCTCCTGGTGTGCAGATACATCAATGGGGTAATTCACTACCAAATTTCTGATCTGAAGTATAGCATACTCAGTACAAAGACTAACTAAGAATGTGTGAATTAGTGAACACTTATTCTGCAATAATTTATCTTCCTCTTCCAAATCTCAGGGTCTGTGAGGTAAAAACTGGAAGATTTTCACCTTGATGAGGCATAGAACCACCCTGAGCTAGCTTTAATTTAGCAGTATATTTTCCCTTTCTGAAGACTTCTATAGAGTCATAACAAAAAAAATTACACAGTGAAGAAAAGAATATACAGCATTTCTTTTGCATTCATACTTTCTTTTTCTCTTCCCTTGGATATGTATTCAGATTGCTCTTTGCAATAGTCATAAATTATATGGAAGACTATGCATTAGGAAGTGGGAACCAGACTTCGACAGAATTTAAAACCGTTAATAGCCTTATTTTCAGGTAAAGTGTTCTAACAGAAGGCTTTGTGGTGACAGTATATGCCATATAAAGGTGACTGGCAAACACTAAAAGATCACTACTATTTAGAGATGATGATTAGTGTCAGCAGACAAGCAAGTTATTATGACCTTATGAAGAGAGCTGAGAAGCAAAGCTAGACTTGGAGCCACATATATTTGAAGCAAAGCGCACTGGCTTTTCTGGCTAACATGATTGGCAGATATAGCATTATATATTCATCACAGATCATTTCAGAAGCATCCTATAAATATTGCACCAGTCTGACTCGGGCAATGCCTTATGTTCATCTGTTCACATGACAGTTTAACCCCAAGTTTACACTAATTGTACGGTCTCTTCACAGGAAAACCCTGGCGTGTGTGCAAGAAGAACAACATTCAGCACCTGATCTACAGTTTACCTGGATAAATTGCATGACAGGCTAGTAGAAACTGCATCAAACAATTTTTATTTTTGCAGTGTTCTGGGGCCCAGGGCCACACACATGCACGTATATGCACACTTCACGTTTTTACCATTTAACCCAGATAAGGTGGGAGAAATGGGCAGAGGGCTGCTCCTATTCAGTCAGAAGAAAAAGCTTACTGAATTGTTTGGTATTAATATTCATGTCTGAATTAACCTTTTCCAAATGTGCATTTCTGTAAATAACCCATGCCAATAAACCTAGCTAATCTAACCACCCATATAGTGTACAAACATTAGTCACTTACATACATCATATTTTCATGAATTCTCTAGTAACAGAATTCTATAATTTTGATATCTAATTTTAAAAAGAGGAGAGAGAATTATATCTAAACTATAAAAACAGGTGCCCCGGGTTCAGCAGGAGCAGCCATTTTTCCCCTTCTTAGTAGCTGGTACAGCACTGTGGTTTTGACTTTCAGCCTGGGAACAGCACTGATAACACTAATATTTTCAGTTGCTGCTCAATAATGTTTAGTTTGACCAAGGACTTTCTGAGTCTCATGCTCTGCCAGGGAGGAGGGGAAGCCGGGAGGAAGCAGAGACAGGACACCTGACACAAACTGACCAAAGAGGTATTCCATACCACAGCACGTCATGGCCACTGTATAAACTGGGGACAGTTACCCGGAAGGGCTAGATCACTGCTCGGGTCAGGCTGGGTATCAGTTGGCAGGTGGTGAGAGGCTGTATTCTCTTCTCTTATTTCCCTTATCATTATTCTTATTGGTGGTACCAGTAGTGGTTTGTGTTATACCTTAGTTACTGGACTGTTCTTACATCAACCTCTGGGAGTTACATTTTTTTTATTCTCCTCCCCATCCATCCGGGAGCAGCAGAGAGGAAGAGGAGGGAGTGAGCGAGCAACTGTATGGTTTCTGCATTGCTGGCTGGGCTTAAACCACAACAGTTCTCTTTGGCACCCAACATGGGGCACAAAGGGTTGAGATAATGACAGATCTGACCAGAGTGTGTCTAATCATACTTGTGATAAGCATTCATTGTCTCAGATTAATAGTCACTCGTCACAATGCTGATTTATTGACTCTCAAAGTTGTTGCTCTTGATCGCACAGTTTCAGCATGACGTACCCTACCTACAGCCGGTATTTGCTGCCTTAGTGTTTATCTGCCGGGGGCTTGGGCTAAGGTTCTTGTTTCATTGTACTTTATGGTAATGACTTGTAATACAATAGAATCATTGCTCATGAAACTGATCCGGCTTGTATTCCCAATGTGGTCACCACCTCTATACTTTGGGAGGTATATAATAGAAGTGTTTAGCAATTACATGTCATCTTTCCCTCCTTGGGTGTCAACTTGTGAAGGAGATATTCCCTTACCTTCCCAGCCCCCCCACCAGATCATTTACAGCATTGTTTGAGAATTCTGAAGGTTTTGAATGGCTTTTGAGTACCCTTGGGACCTGCTGGCTGATTGTGACTGGGATCACCATGTTGGTGTGCATACAGACACCATGTGTTTTACCCACAATCATTTTGTCTGGTCCTGAGAGTTATGCAGAGTCAGGTTTGGGCCTTGTCTAGGATTAGACGATGCTATAGGAGGACGAAGAGATTTTTCTTGAGGCTGGACAGTCATGAATGGCAGGGTGTGTGGGATAGTATGGGCAAATATCTAGGCTAGGGGACCCCTCCAGGGCTTTGGAACTTCAGAACTGAACAAGTGAAAAATCCAGAAAAATTAGTAAAATATTTAAAAAAGGTGTGTTGTCACCCCAGCCATATCAGAGAGGGACAAATCATGGCAACTTGCAGGGACTTGGCCTATGCTTATAGAGCCTTATTCAACATCGTCCAGCACCTTCAAAGGGTACTGATGGGCTTTTGGTGTTGCTGCTCTGGAAACAGAGGAAACTGAACAGCAGTCCACCTCGTCTGGTCTCCCAGAGGATCCTTCTGTTGTGGGGTTGCTGAAGGTCGATGAATAACAAGTGCCAATCATAATCACAACAGAGTACCGGTGCTAATATCGCACCAACCAAGACTCCCTGATTCCCATCCATAAGGTGATCCATAGACTGGAGAGTCAAGGAGTGATCAGTAGGACCCACTCACCCTTTAATAGCCCCATATGGCATGTGTGAAAGTCTAACTGAGAGTGGAGACTAACAGTAGACTATCGTGGCCTGAGCGAAGTCTCACCACCCTTGAGTGCTGCCTTACCAGACATGCTAGAACTTCAATATGAACTAGAGTCAAAGGCAGCCAAGTGGTATGCCATGACTGATATTGCCAATGCATTTTTCTCAAGTCTTTTGGCAGCAGACTGCAGGCCACAGTTCGCTTTTACCTGGAGGGACATCCAGTAAACTTGGAATTGATTGCTCAAGTGGTGGAAACACAGTCCTACCATCTGCCATGGACTGATCCAGACTGCACTGGAACAGGGGCAAGCTCCAGAACAGGGAAGGGGAGCCTGCTGAAGGTGAAGAAGAGGGAGAATGGGGAGGGAAGGAAGGCAGAGGAAGAGGAATCAAACAAATCAAGGAAAACTTAGCCACAAGAAAAAGAAAAGAAAATCCCTAAACCCCCCAAAAAATCCACACAAAACAAAAAAAAACCAAAACAAAACAAAACAAAAAACAAACAAACAAAAAAACCCAGAACCACCCCAACAAAACCCAACCCAAAGAAAAAGGAAGGGGAGGGAGAAGACAAAAAGAGAGAGAATGAAAGAGAGCTTTCACATTCCTCTATAGAGTACTATATGTATTCCAAAATAATTCCCTTCACCTGAATACACTGCCTTTGCCTCCGTTGTGCCACCATGTGGAAAGAGGGAAACAAAGACAGATGCAATTAAATTAACAGCTCTCAAGGCCTGCATTCAGTGTACAAACACGTACATTGCTGGAGGAACAACACAGTGTTATACACAAGGAGAGGAAAAAGTGACAGAAAAAAGAGAGGAAATACCAAGGCAACAAAAGGGACACCTAAATCAAAGTGAGAGTGAACTCCACAGGGACAAATAAACTTGCCGTTCCCTTCATATCTTAAATAAACAAAATTCAGAATAGGAAAAAAACCAAGCAAAACCCTCCAGCCTGTCCAGAAGCAACAAACCATTCCAGGCAGAATTTGCAAGAGCCAAAATCAGCCAAAATTCAAGTAAATATTTCACATTTTTAATAGCTAATCCTAAAGCTATTCAAATCACACCCACAAGTGATAAAAGCCAACTGAGGCAATCCTAATTATACTCCTTTACCTTTAAACCTAAATCTGTGAAATCCTGTTAACGCTTTCCACTGCAGACTTATGTCTGTGTTTTTCCATGCACCAGAAGAGTCCTTGTTTTGGATATGCTTATAAAAAATGTTCATGCTTTCTCCTCCTCTGCCACTTTGGAATTTTATTCTAAAGGTTACCAGCAATTGTCCAAGGGACAGAAATAATTTTTTAAGATGCTCAAGAAACTGCTTTTCCTCAAGTCTCTCTTCATACATAAAAGATCTTAAATTGCTATTCTTTACTTATTTTCTTTAATAAAACAGTATATTTAAAGAACTTCACGTTTATCCACAGTCTCATTGCAATTTTCGTACAATTTTTAATATATAACTGTATTTTTAAAAGGACCATTTTATAAAGGTAATGTCTCTGGACACAACTCCTATGCCAAAAGGCAGAGGGGGCTCACCCTTCTTCACAAGACCATTACATTGTTGGAAGAAAACTAGTGACTAAATCATCACATGACTGTAATCATTCACTAGGAATGACCATACATGTTTAATAATACTTGTAGTAGCTGAATCACAGAGTTGCAGTATGTTGGGGTTGGAAGGGACCACTGGAGGTCATCTAGTCCAAACTCTTCACTCAAGTAGGGTCACCTAGAGCATACTATGCAGGATTGTGTCCAGACAGCTCTTGAATATTTCCAGGGAAGAAGACTCCATAACTTCTCTGGGCAGCCTATTTGAGTGCTTGGTCACCCTCACAGTAAAGAAGTTCTTCCTCATGTCCAGGTGGAATTTCCTGTATTTTAGATTATGACTGTTGCCTTTATGCAATCACCCGACACCACCAAAAAGAGTCTGGCTCTGTCTTCTTGACACCCTCCCTTCAGATACATATATCGATCAGATCCCCCTGAGCCTTCTCTTCCTTAAGAAAACAGGCTCAGCTCTCTCAGTCTTTCCTCTTAAGAGAGATGTTCCAGATCCTTAATCATTCTAGTAGCCCTTTGCTGGACTTATTCCCATATGTCCATGACTCTTTAGTTCTGGGAAGCCCAGAAATGAACACAGTACTCCAGGTGAGGCCTCACTAGGGTGGAGTAGAGGGGGAAGATCACCTCCCTCGACTTGCTGGCCAGGCCAGTCCTAATGCACCCCTGCATACCATTGGCCCTCCTGGCCCCAAGTGCCTCTCTGCAAAGCTACTTTCCAGCAGGTTAGTCTCCAACCTGTATTGGTACATGGAGTTATTCCACCAAAAGTGCAAGACTCTGCACTTGCTTTTGTTGAATTTCAAAAAGTTCCTCTATGCCCACCTTTGCAGCCTGTCTAGATCCTTCTGAATGACAGCACAGCACCCTGTATCTTCCACTCCTCCAAGCTTTGTATTATCAGTAAACTTGTTGTATGTACACTCATCCAAGAGTCCCTTCATCCAAGTCAGAGTGAATAAGCTAAGCAATACCAGACACAGTATTGACTCTTGGAGGATACAGTATGCCTATAAGGTCAGTGACTATTAAACTCTTGTTGCCTGTCATTCCCATGTGTTATCAATACCACTTCCCTGGGATTGTGCCTGCTGTTCTTCAGAAGTGTGACTGTAATACCTGCAGGCTGGAAGCAATCTAGTAACCTTGCCTTCAGTCAAATACAAACACACATTATGTAAATGCTGTTATCAGTCTGACTGCTAGAACTAATCCTGTGTCAGATACAACTGCAGATCACTTTGAAAAGCCCTTTTTACTTTTTCACTTCTAATCTTGTAAGACAGACAACAAAATGCACACTGAGTTGTTTTTTTGTCTGTTTTCAAAATCAGTATAACAGAGCCTTCAGTATTAATTATATGACTTTTCAAAAATATCAAATACAGATTGTTCAATAAATGTCACAGAATGGTTCTGCAGATGTTCAGCATCTCTAACAGGACCTAAGTATTTTACTCAAATATAGAATCAATTTAGTTAAAGAAAAAAAAAAACCAAAACCAAAAGCAAAACAAAAAAACCCAACACCTTAAGACCACAAACATCACACTACCAAGTCAACCAAACTTGCAGATAAGGAAAACAGTTTGTCCATGATTTTGCCTACGCTTACATATCTGGTAAAATCAAAATCAGAATTAAGACTCTTCATGTGGAAAGTCCTGAGACAAAAAGCCTCCTTTTCCTCCACATTTTGAGTTTTTTAAATACTTAAGTTAGATTACTTATATGGAGGAGAAACTGGATCACTTGAGGCCTATGCTGCGCCACTCCTAAGATAGTTACTCCTGAAAAGTGAGTCAGGGATAAAAATTATCTCTGACAGGAATAATTTAATAGGACACAGAAAAAGGAATGAATAATTGTTAGAAGCAGGAAAGTCTCTCTCTGATTATAACATTGTTCATTTAAACAGCAAAGATGTACTACTGCTGTTCAACTAAACAATAAGAGAATGGGGAAGAGAGAGGAACTGTAAACGTCTGTCAGTATAACTCAAATACAAAAATAATAAACTAGAGGCAAAGAAAGTATGAGGAGATCAAAATCTCTTGTGTTCCTCTGCCAGACCACTAATTTCCATGACTCTGAACTGAATTTTTATTATAGAATTCTAGAATAGAATCATAGAATAAAAGAATAGTTAGGGTTGGAAAGGACCTTAAGATCATCTAGTTACAACTCCCCTGTCATGGGCAGGGACGCCTCCCACTAAACCATGCCACCCAAGGTTATGTCCAGCCTGGCCTTAAACACTGCCAGCAATGGAGCATTCACAACTTCCCTGGGCAACCCATTCCAGTGCCTCACCACCCTTA
>JANRGW010028001.1:0-26762 GCA_024733675.1 Psilopsiagon aymara
GCCACAAGTCAAAAACACAGTGCTGCACCAGCTACTAAGAAGGAGAAAAATGACTGCTACTGCTGAACCCATGACAGTTAGAAATTCAGAAACTGATTCACCTTTTCCCTTTGTCACTTCACCCATTAGGCTGATAGCAGCTCAAAAGTCTTGGAGTAACAACACACAAAGAATTAACAATTATGATAAAGTCACTTTAGGCAAGATTTATATCACCTAACTTTAGGTATGTAGATGCCACTTGTTGAGGCTCCTCACATAGCCAATGAAAGAACTACTTCCTGAGGGTGATTTGTCCTGCCAGTCTTGGACAACCAGATAAAAACAACCTGTGGGTTGTGGCTTAGCTCTCACTATTAGAAGGAGCCTACATAATTACAATATTTTGCCCAAGGTCTTATATAGATTTCTTGATGAGATTAATCCTTATATGATATCAGCAAGAGACAACATGAAAACAAATAAAAATGTAAATACAGGACAAAAGTGGGATTCTAAAACAGATTTGGTTAAAAATTAAACCTTATTTCCTGATTTCTCACTTTTGGTTTCTCTTAAGCACAGGAATTAGTAAGTCCTAAGGAAGTGTTTGGAAGGTTAAAGAACAGGATTGTAGCAGGCTTTGAAGCTAAATGATTCGTATGTGTAAATTTGCCAGATTGGAAACAAGTTTGGGGAGAGTGGCAAGAAAACAGCTTAATAAATGATTGTTTTTGGGAAAAGAAGGAGAATGAGAGTGACCCAATGAACTGGTGGCTAAGTTCTTCCTGTCCCTGCCTCAATAGAAGACCTAGAGCTGTTTCCTCCACCTGCCACTCCAAGCACAAATGCATGCATTTCTGAAAAGGCTGCAGTAAAGTCATTAGAAAGCTTTTTCTCTAACAGGTTATGAAATCAATGTTGTTCTTCAACAGCTTAGGCAAAGAACAGTGCAGACGTAACTACAGGAATTTTCTTCCACAGCATCCGCCGGTTATCAACACAGTTTTCAGCACAAATCCCAAACATATCCCACAGCTTTTATAAAACAAATTAACTCTACCACAGTCAAAACCAGCACATCAATTCTTTTATAAATTCTGAATTGAGTGCTATGGAGCCATCAAAAGAAAAAAAAGACAAACATCCATTTATTTGTGATGCTGAATACAGCAGTACTGTATTCAGTAGAACTTAGGTGAATTTGAGACACATAATAAATATAAGTTCTTAAGTGAGTTCATTTTAGAAAGGTTCTCTAGAGGCTAAAAGAACTGCTTTGACTTAAGTTACCATCCTACACTGTCATAAATATAAATCTTTCAACTTAACTAATAGTCTCAGAAACTGCCACCGTTACTATGTTAATGAAATCCCTGGTACAATGCAGAATTATAGTTAAATGAATGGAAAGGTGGTACCATTTAATTAAAGGTGTTTTATTTGTACTTCATTCAAAGCAGAGGACAACGATTTTGATTGTGACAAGAATCTTTGTAACTGGATGTAACATTCCTGAAATTACAGTAATCACAGCATAGTATAATGAGAGCATAATATCTTTTTTGTTTGTAGTATTGAGGATGCAGAAGGGGCAATGAAGTGGTTTCACGTAGATTAATAGCCAGTGGATATTTGAAAGATTAATTTGCTTTCTAAAAATCCTGCCATAATTCATACTAAATATTAATGACCTTACATCAAGATTAAAGGTATGATAAAGTAGAAAGTAATATTAGAGCTGATAAGCTACAAGTGATTTGACTTGAATTGTAATTTGTATTTTCAGGAAACAAGGCTATAAAAAGCAATAAAATGCATCTTATACATGAAACAGAGGAGCATCCTATTTACAATACCTTTGAAAGAGCTCCCATTTTACTCCCAAGTGTCTAAGTGGTATATTGTTTCAATAATATTTTTATGGTCCAAGATTAAAATAACATTATTAATTATTTCTTTCAAATATCACAGATCTATGGGAGCACTTAATTGTGCTGCACAAAAGAAATAGCGTATTATTTTACCTGCAAAAATAGCTCTTAGCTTGTCCATCCTTTTTTTAACTCTTTTCCAAAAGTTGCTATACCATCCGGGACTTTGGGACATCAGGGTTATTTACTCTAATTCCAGCGTCTTTTCTTAATAGGCGTGCTGGATTTTCTTAATCAGTGGAAACTCTTCAGAAGAATACTATATTAGGATGGCTTAACATCTTGACTAACAATAATTTTGAGAAGTCTCTTCATGTTCTATTTGAATTAACGGGCAACAATGTGGGAATGTCTATGAAATATAATAGTCCTAACATTATAAATTAGCCAGAGAAATATTCAGGAAAATGCAGATAAGTATGCTGCATGATAATCCGTTCATCTCCAACCGGAAAAAAAAATGAGATTGGACAAGTCTAAGCTAAAGGAAATTAAAGAAAAAGCAGCACAACTATTAAATAAGATGCAGGCTAGAGATAATTATTTTTGTTAGATCAGGCTTTAATCAGTCTAAAAATTGTTTTTGGATATTAACCATATGGATCAGAAGGAACATAAAAATAGCGTAGAGGTAATTCATTCTTCTGAATTGAGAATGTAATATGCATGTTGTGGGCTTGTATTAACATTAAGCAAGGGGTAGAAAATGAAACATCATTAAGATTAATGTTTAATTATGAGATGGGAAAGCTTTGATGTAGATCTGTGAAAAGATCCTGGGCTTTTAAATACCACCCAAAAATCTATCATCCATTTAAAAAGAAATTTATGTCCAAGTTCTCCACCAATTTTTAAGAAACTTCTTTTCACTCCATTTGTCTAAAGGATGCAAAGTTAGATCAGGGCAAAAAGGAACTGAATCTTTTCTGTCACTGAATGATTGTTCTTGATTAGTTTCCTCTTCTTCCAGATATGCTTAGGAAGAGAAAAGAAGATAAAAAGCAAAGGGCACAAACATCTATCTCTGGAGAAGAGATTCAAGTCATGTATCCCAGATGAAGTGACTCAACACCTAGTAGCACTGAGAACCATAGAGATCTGTGTTACTTAAGATGTCCTACAATCTTTACATTTCTCGGTTGGGTAGCATAGGGGGATGCTCATTTAATATGTTGTGGGTTTGGTGCTTTTTTTCTCTAAACATCCGAAATCTAAATACTTAACCCTTTTCATACATTAAATGTGGAGCATGGGTACCATTTTCAGACATGTGGACTCTGTTCTTAAAAATCGAACTCTGAAATAATTCAGTTTTCAGAATAGATTTAGTACCAATGAAAAAACACAAGTTTTGCCTTAGTAACAACATTTAGTAAGAACAATGAAACCATGTCTTTTGTCAGAAGATATGAAAAGATCTGATAATACTATTTGAACACAGAGCAAGGAGAAGGAGGAGAAGAAGAAGGACAGGGACAAGGGCAAAAAGCAAAAGAACAATAAGAAGAAGATCAAGAAGAAAAAGACAATGACATCCACAATGACAACTTCAATAGAATTGAACTGAATTTGCTAGCAAGATTGCTGGATGGCTCTGTACAGCTGAAATGACAAATTTGAGAAGCAATGGAAAATTATCTTCCAGACAGAAAAGCTGTTTATATATTGCCAATTACAAAAATGACATCTGTCTTACACAGAAATGGAGAATATGCTCTAAGTGCTGCATAAAAGGATAGCCCAACATCAAGAAACCAGCAGTTTCAGTATAAAAGGGGTAAACTTTCATATGTAAAAGGCTTCATCCTAAAATTTTCAAATGTATATATCTCAAAAAAAATCCCGTAATTATTACTGACCTGAGTCAATGTTACAGAACTGACTTCTGATATAAAGGCATTTTTCTAAAACCCACTGAAAACCATTTCTGGACATCAGCAGATTCTGAATAAGGTCTCTAGTGAACACTGCTCTCTTTAACAGTTGCTTAAAAATAGGTAGGGAATAAATGTCAAGAATATAAAGCATTCACAGTACAGTACCACTTCTTTGCCTTATACTCTAACTGGCCTGATGTTTCACAGTAGCTGTCAATGCAGAGCAAGAATAGAGGTGATTAAACAGAAATGGCTTTGACATAATACTGCAAAGAAAAATCTGTTGTTATAATTGACTATTATAATTTATTTCCCAGAAAAAAGGATTACTAACATAAGCAGAAAACCTCATCACAGATTCTAAATATTAAAAAGCTACTGAAAACAAGGATAGTAAAGACACACTTAGGTAGAAAGTGACCAGAGAAATCAAGAGCAAATATTACAGCTGCAACTTTTATCGGCTCCTCATATAATTCCTGTTATTTTTAAAGTATGCCTGCTCTACACTTTAACATAACAACCATTTATATTTGGGAATCATTTATGTATGAATTGCCCGATGGGAAAATAAAGTTATAATTATAAAGCATAAAGATATCCATTGAACACTTTACTCACTCTATTACAGATAAGCCTAAATACCTTGCACTGGGTATTTCTAACAGTACAGTATCCCAAATATGCTTGCACACATAAATGTACTCCCCTAATTGAAATATGTTTGCACCATGCTGATAAAATCCAAAGAAAGATGAATAAATATTTTTCTTTGGGTCCTTTAAATTGCATCACATCACTTTGTTCCATTTGGAAGACAAAACATGTAAGTTTTGTAGTTTTGTACATCTTGCAGCTTTGCAATAATGTTTCTGAAAAAGCTTAAAGTATAATAAATGTTTAGAAATCAATTTCTCCAGGACTGCAATTTAAATAGCAAGAGATATTTTTAATACACCTACCAACTTTTGTATAAAAGCCTTTTGCAAGTTGAGATTATCATTATTGATAAAATAATCATTGTAGATATTTTCAAATAAGCAGAATATTTCATCATATGAAAAAGAAGTGCATTCAAAACAGTGAAAAAAAAAAAATTCCAAAAGCAATGGAAACAAACAGTATCATAAACATCCCTTAGCAGTCAAAGTAAAGCTTAAGAAATATGAAGAAAAATAATCCAGAACATCAAGATGTGATAAAAGGTCCTAAAAGGTGTGGTGAATGATGCAATTATGTATGGAGACAAGTAATATATGACATGCATATAGGACTGAGGTAGCTGAGATAAACTGCTAGATGGTACTCGAATAAGACAAATGTGTCAACTTCTTTTTGTGTCTTAGAAAGCAAACACAAGCAACAACCATGAAAGACTCACAAGGGGTATTGTAGTATCAAGAGTTACATTATTATTCTAAAAAGATTAATTATATTTAGAACTTCTTTGGAAAAATGTGTTTCAGTGGCTGCCTCAGTGCGAAATGAGAACCACAATACAGTGCAGATGCTCAAGCATCTCTCCAACCAAAAGGAAAGCTTGTCTTTCTCCCTGAACAAATGCCTGGCTGAATGCCTGTAAGAGGGATTTCCTATGTGAAAATTATTCTCTCAAGAGGATAGAGCTTTATTCTTATTTTCAAGACTTGCCACCTAGTGCCCAACTTTGTGAACATTTTGCATCCTATTCTCTTATTTTCTTTTTTTCCACAAGGAAGCCCTCAGATCATGATAAATACTTTTTGAACAATTGTTTTAGCTCGACTTTTTGCCCTGGAAGTTTCCAATGACTGAAGGTAATAACCACAAGATGATTAAAACCAGGAATGATTTTGAATAATCCATTTTAGTCACACCTGAGCAAGAGAAAGCAAGGCGACTCTATATGCGAGAATTTTATCCAACTGTCCAGACATGGTCATATGCAGAAAGGTTATATATAAAATGTGTGAGGTCCATTCAAGCCCCAAACAGCTGACACTTTCCTTCTTTTGACTAGAAAAATTAAAAAAGACCAAGTCTCCTGCCACCACAGATGAAAGACATCCAGCTCAGTGAAAACCTCTTTGTCGAAATGGATAGTAAAGCAACAGCTGTTGGAATAGCTCCAATAGTCTCTGATATCTCCTTATATCTCTTTACCTTTTTGATACTATTTGGAGACTTTTAGATGCCTTAGAAATACAAAATATTTTGGTGCTCAAATTATACTTAGAACATTATGCTCTTTTATTCATAAAGGGGGACAAGATGTATGTACCAAATAACCTCAGAAAGAAGAGAGAAGTTGTTCACTAAATACTTCAGAATTCAACGGAATCACTGCATTTTGGAAATTTGTCTGCCTAAGATTAGGTGGATAGCCAAAAAAATGGATACGCATAAATGAAATATCTCAACTTTTTTCCCTTTGTTTTTGTTGTGGTAAAGAAGGTAGGAGGAGAACAGAGCTCAGAGAAGATATGTTGTTTCTTTCTATGTAATCCAGCAGGAAACTTTAATTAAGAAAACCATAAGTTGTTAACAGTAGCATCTAAAGTTTAGCTGTTCAGCTTCTTCATATTATCATGCTACCCTAGGCAAAAAAGTTCCAACATGCCCTATTCAGGCTGCTGGAAACCCTCCCACACTTGTCCATAAAAAGGGCAATGTGGTCACCCTTGGGCTGACCACTTCACCAAAGTTCTGTCACTGGGAGCTAAAACAGCCAGGTAGATTAAGTCATGGAGTTTTCAGAATTGTTTTGTAGACTATGTTGACTACAAACCACTGGCTGCAGATCAGGTAGTTTGTAGCCTACTTCTGAGATCAACAGTGGGGCTGGTATGGAGAGAGCTGTGGGGCTCTGCAGTCCAGCCCACCACCTCCTTGCCTTCCCTTTCTACACTGAGTCTGTCTGAGCTGCTTCAGTGCACTAACTGATGCAAACCTGTCAATATTTACAATATTATTATTATATTTTACTTAATTTCAATTATTAATTTATCTCAACTCACAGATTTTACTGTTTTCTAGATTCTCCTCCCTATCCCACCAGGGGTGGGGTGAGACAGTGGTTGTATCATACTTAGTTGCCATCTAGGATTAAACAATGACACCTTGTGAAATGAAGGTGCTGGGAATGGTGGTTGGTGGTGGGCAGAAGAAAGGGCAGTCCTTGGTTAGACTGCTCTGACTGTCCCCAGAGGACTTCCTGGTTAAGCTTCAGCCCAGTATCAGGCATCTAGCTGTAGCAGGGATTGAGGATGTAGCCTCACAAACTTTTTTCAGCAGTACTGCTGTTTAGATGCCCCCCCTTCCTGGCCTTTCCTGCTTCCCCCGACTTCTTAAGTTGTCACATCAGGTGTGCTGGTGCAAGCAGTCTGCGCAGCTTTGCACTCAGCAGACCACAGTTAAACACAGTTAAAATAGCTTCCAAAGTTCTGGGGTTTTCAGTCTGGTGATATAGGATAAAGTTATATGAATGCCAGATTTTGACAGTCCTCCCACTGTCCTATCCTGCTACCTTTAATTTCTAAGAAATAGTTTAGGTCATCTATTTTGCAGTCTAGCTCCAAATAAGTTCTGCTCTGCAAAGTTCAGGACAAGCTGTGTGCTTCAGCAATAGGTCAAGACCCAATAAAATGGAGCAAGGGAGGACTAAAGTAGCTTACACCAGCTTGTGTCAATGGCTTTGTAACACTGAACACTGCTGTTCATGCAGGCCATCTCCTACATCAGTGTAAACTAATATAAATAATGGAGAACTTAAGTAGCCAAGGTAAGGATCCACCTTCCCTTCTACCAGTTCTGCTGCAGAGAAGTCATCTGTGGTGATGCAAGTACAAAGTTAAACACTAAGAATATAGCATCCTAAACTTCTAAACAAGTGTCATGGTTTAAGCAGTAAATCATGCAGTTTGCTCACTCACTCCCCTCTCTTTCCTCTCCCCCACTCCTAGGAGGGGAGGGAATGGATAGAAGAATTGAAAGAAAGTAACTCCCACGAGTTAAGAACAGCCCAGTAACTAAGGTATAAACAAACCACTACTGCTACCACCAATAATAATAATGACAAGAGAAATACAAGGAAAAAGAATACATCTGCTCACCACACAATGGCTGAGCCATGAACTGAAATCTTCCTGGTTCCTATCCCCAGTTTTTCCATCCTGAGCATGACGTGATGTGTTATGGAATACCTCTTTGGTCATTTTGGGTCAGGTGTCCTGTTTCTGCTTCCTCCCTGCTTCCCCTCCTCCCTGGCAGAGTACGAGACTCAGAAAATACTTGGTCAGACCAAACATTCTAAGCCATAACTATAAACATCGGTGTTATCAGCGCTGTTCCCAGTCCAAAAGTTGAAAACACAGCCCTGCACTCACTACTAAAAATGAGAAAAATGGCTGCTACTGCGGAACCCATGACAACAAGGTTTCCTATGCTTGTCTCCTGAAGCTTTCAGGCATTTCTAGCTTTAGATGGAAGCTGGGACTAGGCTTTCAGCATCTAAATTTTGGGCATATGCCTTAAGGGCTCCTCAAAGATCATTTAATTACTTCAGTATCTCTGCCTCTCTGCATTTCACTTAACAGGAAATGCACTTTTTCTTGACAACACCTATAGATAGGTAGGAAGAAGGGAATAATAATTAGTCTTGCTCAAACACTTGATGTGATGATAGTATTTTGAAATATATTGTTTCATGGAAGCCCAAGTCTCTTATGGAAACATATGGAAACATATCCATTTTGGTGAAAAATTCAACAAACTGTTGAAATTTTTTTTTAGATGGCATTGAAATATTTCATTCTGACAAGATCAGGCTACTTTCCCCTGGCTTTTGCATTCTGATCTTAATGGTATTATGCATAATTAATATGAAAGCAAATAAAAGCTGAAGTGTTAAACTCAAAAGGAAGTGATACATTGCACCAAAGAATTGCTTTATTCTTATCAAAGTGAAGCATGACCATAAAACTTTTTGACATTTCTGAAATCATATAGAGGGAAATTCCATTGATCAGAAAACATACTTGTGTTCCTATGTATCTTTCTACTCAGTCAAAGCAAAATGTCAGAATGTCATAGTTTCTTCATGAGCACAAATTTTGCCATTATTTTAGTATGGCTAGATATGATGCAGACAGCCAGGTCCACAGGTAAATAATGCAGTGATATACTAGGTATGGTTTCTCTTAATATACTGTGGATGTGTAGCTGCTTCATTAAAACTGGTGGCAAAGCAGTTTGCCTTCTGGCCATATAACAAAGTTTGCTCATTTGCCTCTTGTTTACACGATTCCACAATTCGAAGTATCCTTCACTACAGCCTGATGTAAACACCTACACAAAGGTCTAGAATAAGGAAAAAAGGAGCATCAGGTGGAGATGGTTCTGGAGGAGAAAAGGTCAATTAGATAAGGACTTACCAGCTGAAGAAGAGCCAGCTGATGAGAGGGGTACTGCAGAAGTTCATAAAATCATTTCTGGCACAGAGAAGGTATTACATTGGCACTTGCTCCTCACAATACAGAAATATGGACAATGGATATAGAATATTTTTCACACACATCAAATTCAATTGGGGAGTTCATTCCCATTCAATGCTTTACTTAAATCAAGTATAAATTCTTCTATAAACAATTAGAAAATGTCTCTCATGGAAGAAACATCTGTCAAGAGCTATTAAACACACCTGGATAAATGTAGCCTCTATCTCAGGTAAGTAAGTTGATAGCTGGAAGCTGAGAGCAATTATTTTGAGAAATGTTCTGCACTTAGCTTGTTCTTGCTCTCTTTTTTGTAAGCACCTGCCACTAACTTCCTGAAGATGATACAGGTTCTTGGCTGCTCTCGCTGTGGTTCTTCTACTATTCTGTGGGAATAAAGCTCTTTAATATAGAATAAAAAAAAATTAAAATACCCCAGTACACTGTGGCCACTGGATAGCCTGCACACAATTCAGAAACTCTCTGGCAAACACGAAAGGTCGGAGTTACTTTGGAAAATAAAATGGTATCAGCTTCTCTGTGTGTACCAACGATGAAAGGGGAGTGTCAACTTTTCATGTGAAGAAATGGTTCCTTTCTTTTCGCTTACTTGTTCTTAGCTAAATGTGTACTTTCCTTTATTCTGCATCAAAGCAGTCACAGACATCTCTTGTGAAAGCATGCTATTAAATGCATCAAGTTATTGGATATTCAGATGGAACACTCCCTTTCAGAAGCTGCATGTACCTGTGTCTATCAAAATTAAAAGAACAAAATCTTTCAGCAGAGAATTTTGTTGATAATTATTGAGAAATTAGGCATGCCAAGTTCAGTGGGTAGTCCACTGAAACTGCAAAACACATCCCTTTTCATCAGGTTACAGCTGGTGCAGTGTGAAGTTAGGAAAAAATTCTCTTAAATGCACCATGCTGTGCCAATTATCGTAGTTCTTCTAACATTACTGCAAGTGATATAATTAGCTGTGCTAGCAAGGGCATTGTCTATGAGGTCAGTTTAACCATGCTGCTGCTGTTATAATCACTATCATGATTCTCTACAAATTAAACTTTTTGCACTTTCTTCTGCCTCCATTCATGATGCTTAACCATGGGCAATGGAAATTGTGCAAGATTATTCATCATGTGTAGGTAAGTATCATGACTACATATCCACAATATGTTAACAGAAACCATATCTAGTATATCATTGCATTATTTACGTGTGGAGCTGACTGTCTGCATGGTATCTAGCCATATCAAGTTCTTGCTCTATCTCCTGCCCCTTCTCCTTTCTAAATCTGCAAATATGAGCTCTGTAGTGAGTATGCATACTGTTTGCATTTTTGTGAAGCTAAAATGAGAAGTATTTCTGCCTGCTTTCTCTTTCCTCTTTGTACAGGGGTCTGAGTTTTAAAGCTATTAACAGGGCATTTTGGTTAGTACAAATGATGGCTACAGGGAATGAGGAAAATGGCCCCATCATTGGAGCTAAATCTTCTTAAAAAAAGTGGAAACTATCTCCCAGGTTGAGGAACCTCGTAACCAATGCTGCTCAGGAAAGTGATGCCGTCCCTCTGAAACCAGTGAAGCTGGCTGCTTTCACTATTTTATTCAGAAGGCTATTCTATAATCTCACTTGTTTAAAGGTACAGAAAAGCCTTCTAATTTTCAACCTAGTTTTATTCAGGTAATAACCATTTCTTTTTGAAATAAAAAGCAATTGGACCTTCCTCAGAGGGCAGAATGGCAGTGCTAACAATTTCACTGGAGTGGCACACTTTATGCAAGGGGTTACTATAAATTCTTGTATACACAGCTTTTATGTTTTCTTTCTGTTTTTTCTGGGTTTTTTTTCTTGGTTTGGTCAAAGTAGGGTTGGTTTGGGTTTTTTTCTTCCTATTATTTTTCTTTTACCATTTATTGGAAAGCCAGGAATAAGCTATTACATTATGACCTTTTTGTAGCATTTTCCATTGGGACATTAATGGTAGGTTATTTATCATTTTGCTGGGAAGGAATAGATTTTCTGTCTCTTCTCTTGGGGAAACCTTGCTTTCACTTGTTTCATTGACTAAATGTGCTCATTATTTAGTCTCAAGTGTATGCCTGGGGTGTAGCCCCTGTAATGATTAAGTTTTCCTGGCAAATCAACACTATGGCAAATGTTTATGGTACTTAAATATGTCTCACAGTTCATTTATTTTTCTGTCTTCTCTTGATTAACTCCAAGCTTTCTTTTTCTTTTGTTTGTTTGCTTCTATATCCATTGGTGACATTTCAGCTGTAGCTTTCACGATTTATTGGTATTGTTGTGGTTTTATTATCATAAGCACCCAGGACAGAGAAGTCCTTTAATGAATAATTTCCTAAGGGTAATTTCTCATGTTACTTGTATTTCTATCATGAGCTTTGCAGGTTTTACAATGAAACTAGTTATTTAAAAACTTGCACAGCTCAAGAAAAAAGAAAAAAATCACAGTCTTCCAATATTCCTATCACATACACATTCACACACAGTATGCATAGAGTATTATTCAAGTATTCAGATCTTTTCCCGAGAACGCAGCTATTTAATTCCTGTGCAAAACTCTTTTAAAAAGCTGGGCCTCATTTCTTCCCTTGAGACAATGTATATTTTAAGTCATATAAATTATTGGTTTGATTTAATGATGCAATTATTTTTAATAATTTAATGAATAATGTAATTTTATTATCCATTTCACAGCATAGTGGCATGCATTCCAGGTTCCCAGTTATCCTTCTAGTTAGGGATTAATTGAGTCCAATAGAGTACTAATTATAAAGATCTCTGCTGGAAATTACTTTATAAAGATAAATCTTGATTTAAAATCCCAGCTCCATTTCTAGTGCTTTCCACCTCAGATTGACATTCAATATTCATCTTTCTAAACTAGAGACAAAATGACCAGTTTTTCCTGCACAACTCAGCAAAATAGCCTATAGGCTTCCAGCTCTACAGTGCAAGCTTTCTGTGACACAAGCATGCAGCGATGTATTGATAATAACAGGTCCTGGAAATGAGCTGGCATATGAAACCAGTAACTATCTGCACTATTTAATTTTTGTCTCCCTCTCTCATTTTATTTTGGACCACTGTACCTACTTCATTACAGGATGAATCTGCTACAGGTGACAAAGGCCAGAATACCAGCTCATTCCGCTTGGCCTTGAGGCCAGAAATTATTCGCTGGACCCCTCCTCTTCAACATCATAGATAGAGCACAAGTGACTATTGGTGCACACAGTAATATTTCAAGGATTTTAAAAGAGTAATGAACAAAGAAACAGTGTTGGATGGCAAAACAGTAAAACAAATTTAAAGAAAATAGTTTTTAGTTGTTTTTCAATTGAAACTCAAGCTACAGATTCTTCATTGTTTCATAAAATGGTAAGAGGCTTTGATAAAATTGAAACTGCAAGAGCTGTAATAAACTGCTAAAAATTTTTCCACATGAAAAGAATAAAGAGAAACGAATTAGAAAGTGAAAATTTAAAACTGATAAATTTACAATAAATAAATGAATTAATTATTGGAGGATGACACTGATCACTATTTATTGCTAATTGTGATAGAAAGGTAATGATGTGTAAGGAAAAAATCTTGCAATAAAAATATTTTTGAGTGTTCAGTGGTTAATTTGTGAAAAATTCTAATTCAGGCAAGCATATTCTTGGTTTTTATATTTCCAAAGTACCAGGACTTCTTAAGAAAGACAACACTGGTCAAGATCAAATCTGAGATTGAATTTTTTATTGCTGGAACTAAATACTTCCCTAAGAGTACAGGAAGAAAAAGTATCAAACACTTTCAGGTATAACCTGCCTTTTTGCTAGCAAAGGTGAAGATTTTTTTTTTTTTTCAGAAGTGTAAGGTTTGTTGTTTCTTTGTTTTCCTATAAAAAATGCAGCTTTCTTCTAAAAAAAGAAGTGGAGTCTGACCACTATTGGATTCAGATTCAGAGATGAACTCAGTCCCTATCTGAAAGTGTAGGGTAGGAAATGAAGTTGTGTAACTATGATAGAGCAGTCACACTGGAGAACCAAGATATGCCCCTTCCTAGCCCCATAAATTATAAATGATGTGTCAGGAATGAATAATGACCATTCTTATCCTAGATGGCAGTTTCTGTATTTTTGCTTACAGTTAGTAGACAAAAATATTTCAAAGGATTATATATAACCATGAGTACTACCTGGATCTCCATCAGTTGAAGCTGACCTAAACTGACACTACCATCATATGAAGATATCCCACCTCTGTACTAGTCCCTTCTCTGTACTGGTCCTAATAGTTACAGCCATGTGGCAAAGTAAATCAGGGCTTGACCCTGGGAAAATTAAACCAGAGAGGATATTGGTTATTTTTCAGCCTGATTCAAATCCATGATCAGTTTGCTTCCCACAAGACTCAAGGCGGAAGTATCATTCTTGCTGAGAGAAATTCCAAGTTAACCTGACTGTGAAACTGCAGCTTAAGGAGCAGAAAGTTATATTGGTCATCAAAGCCTTGAAATTGGTTAAAATAGTGAAGTGAAAACATATATATATATATAGTTATATATATAAAATGTCTTCACCTCTTATGAGGCATCTGATGCTGTTCTTTGGGCAAAAGAACAAAATTGTTGTCTTTTTAAAAGCGTATAGATTGTTTGGCATCTCTCAAGCAATTTCTGCTTGGGACATGAGAATAAATCCTAATCGATAACTAAATCCCCAGACTTCTGTGGTTTCATGGCTAGAGTGAGACATTGTACCTAGCATGAAAAGTAATCTTCATAGAAGCTTCTGTACACTGTGTGTGCTCTGGTCTGGTAAGCTTAGACAAATTGATGCAACTGTACAGTCAAGAGACCTACTGATCAGCTGCAGTCTCACAGCATAGATAATTTGATTATTTATTCTAAGATATTTATTTTTTGCCAAATAATTTGCAAATAATTTTAGTGCAAAATTGTTAAAATTAGTGCCAGGTTATCATTCTTTCAGAACTCAGCACTTAATTCAGTAAAAATCCAGGTATTCACCAAAGAGCTAAACATGCTATAGTCATTAATCAGAGAAAAAAATCAGTTGTTCATGGATAAGTCGACTTCATAACTTAGAGGTAGAATATGCTGATTCATTCTCATCAAAGATAAAATGTAATATAGATTTTCTCCAGTGCTTTTTTACACCTTTGTGCCATTCTGAAAGAAGAAATATATTTAAGCAGGAAGATTTTTTTGAGTATGCTGTCAGTATATACATTAAAGAAACTCCTTAGTGATTTATGAAGAGGTAGGGAAAAGATGGATGTTCTAGCAATCACATGATGCTAGCAGTAATTAGGACAAAGACTTACAATATAAACTATTTCAGCAGAAAAGATGTTTTTTTCAGAGTTGTTCTATCTGCAGGTTTTTTTAGGGTAAATTTGAATAGTGATGAAAATATTTGAAATCTCCTTTGCCCATTGAAGACACTTATTTCCGAGCTGTCTTCATTTTAGTAGTTTCTACAATAACCTGTAATTTCCATATTGTTCTCTCCACAGGCCTTGTTATGTATCAATTTTCCTAAAAAGAATTTGCCATCTTCTGCATAAAAAACTACTGGAATTGACAGGGTAATGAAAAGGGCTTACTGACTAAAGCATATGCCATTGTTTTTCTCTTTAAGTTATGAACAGAGTACTTAGCAAAGGGTGAAATCCTTCTCACGAAAGCATGAAATGGATTTAGGAGTAGACAAAGCACTGCTTGAACCTCCTTGCTCTTAAAACATGGAGGAAGAACATAATCTAAAACCCACAAAGTTAAGCATCGCCTGCAACATATTTTACATTAAGCAGTCACTTCACAAAAAGAAAAACTAAACCTGAAGCAAGAATCGTCAATCCAGGATTTCCTCCTTTCAAGGGACTAAGCTAAGCAACAAGCTACAGAGCTGGTCTTCTTTCGAACTTCCCTTTTCTAACTCCACGAGTCTTGTGTTAGCTACCTATGATGACAGACAGGAAGGAGATGAAGACTGATCTATCCTTCAAATTAATTTTGGAATCAATAATCTTAAGGGAGAGATGAGATTCACATCTTTCAGTCGAGGGAGGGCACTGAACCCTAGTGTCCAAGTTCCTAAACAAATGGAGAGAAATCAATTTGATAGGTGGACTACTCAATGGATAAAGAACTGGCTGCATGGCCACAAACAAAGAGTTGAGCTCAAAGGCCCAATGACCACTTGGAGACCAGTAAGAAGCAGTGTCTCTCAGGGATAGGTGTTGGGACCGGTCTTGTCCAACACCTTTGTCGGTGACATGGACAGTGGGATTGAGTGCACCCTCAGGAAGTTTACTGATGACACCAGGCTGGGTGGTTCGGTTGATACGTTGGAAGAAAGAAATGCCATCCAGAGGGACCTTGACACACTTGTGAGGTGGGCTGATGCCAACCTTATGAAGTTTAACCACGACAAGTGCAAGGTCCTACATTTGGGTGGGAGCAATCCGAGGCACAGCTACAGGTTAGGCAGAGAAGACTTTGAGATCAGCCCCACGGAGAAGGACTTGGGGGTGTTGAGAAAATGAATGAGAGCCAGCAGTGTGTGCTCGCAGCCCAGAAAGCCAACCGTATCCTGGGCTGGATCAAAAGGAGCATGACCAGCAGGTCGAGGGAGGTGATCCTGCCCCTCTATTCTGCTCTCCTGGGACCTCATTTGGAGTATAGTGTGTAGTTCTGGTGTTCTCAAAATAAAAAGTACATGGAACTGTTGGAAGAAGTGCAGAGGAGGGCCACGAAGATGATCATGGGACTGGAGCACCTCCCATATGAAGATAGGCTGAGAAAGTTGGGGCTGTTCAACCCGGAGAAGAGAAGGCTGCATGGAGACCGCATAGCAGCCTTCCAGTATCTGAAGGGGGCCTACAAGTATGCCGGGGAGGGACTCTTCGTTCGGGACTGTAGTGATAGACAAGGGCTAATGAGTGCAAACTTAAACAGGGGAAGTTTAGATTGGGTATAAGGAGGAAGTTCCTTACTATGAGGGTTGGTGAGGCACTGGAATGGGTTGACCAGGGAAGTTGCGAATGCTCCATGGCTCGTGGTATTCAAGACCAGGTTGGACATAGCCTTGGGTGGCATGGTTTATTGTGAGGTGCCCCTGCCCATGTTAGGGGGGTTGGAACTAGATGATCTTAAGGTCCTTTCCAACCCTAACTGTTCTATGATTCTATGAAATGCTCTTTCTCATGTATAACTAGGTAAAGGTAGCTAGCATTTAGCTACTAGCGTATTAAAAATAATCTGCCTATATGACAGTCTACGGGAAAAAATAATGAATCAGCCCCTTATGCTTATAGGTGTAAAGCCTTCAGTTGTCAGATGGAGTTTTGCTTGCTTATGTTACTGTTTGTGCATAATATGCAATTAAAGGGATGTTGACTGTAAACCATGGTTTTGAACAGATTATTTTGCCATTATGTGCTAAAAAAAAATGTAGAGATTATTCAAACATCATAAGCCTATTATTTTTTACACAGTTTGAAAAAGAGCCAGAAGTACATTGGTCTGAGAAAAGCAACAGAAATTCAATCTTTTTAGAGCAGATTTCTTTGGTGTCTGATTTGACTTGATGGAAAGTCAAATACCTTAATAAAGAATAAGAGTTTATTTTTAGAAAGGTGAAAACCATAGACTGCTCATACCTTCATATATATACAATATATTGTAACTGTCTGTTGTTCACAGGGGTGAAGAAAGAAAGAAATATTTTGGTCACACTTGACAAATACGTATTTGCTAGTTTGCTTGACAGGCGTTGCAGAATCCAATAGTGAAATTAAATCCAATGTCATAGGCTGAGCAGTAAATAACAAAGAATGTGGCAAATGGCCCTTCTCCAGAAAATGTTTATATATCAAGACCAACCTATTCCATGTTAAATTATTTAAGGGAGAATGTAGGAAAATGGTGTAGAAGTTATTACCTTAATTCTGAATTTCCTGGTCCCAGAGTGTTAGGGAGAGGTGGAGGTGGAGGTGTGGGTGGGAGTTTGCCTTTCTTTTGATCTCTCTGCACACCTGCCCGAAGTAAACTCCAGATTACAAGACAGAAGAGAAATCTCATTAACCAACAGACTGAAAGAAGCAAACTTTTGACAAAAGACAGAATAAAGGACAGAGGGAACATATAATGGAGAAGTTGTTTTTTCAGTTGTTTTCTCTGTGAATGCAGATTTTTTAGGACATCATTTGGTAAACAGATTTACAGCCTACTGGTTAGTACAAAACCTAGTTTGAATGGAATGCCAGTTCTTTTAATCTAGTTTCAGGAATGCATGCTCTTTTTAGTTCCCCTCAGCAAATTAGACACTTCAGAAGAGAGAGACACACCGAAGGAAGACCTAGATAAGCTGGAAGAGTGGACTAACAAGAACCTTATGAAGTTCAACAAAGACAAGTGTAAAGTCTTGCATCTGTGTAAACACAATCCAAGAGTGCATCATGGGCTGGGATATACCTGGCTGGGGAGCAGCTGGAGGCTCTAGTGGACAGGCAGCTCAATACAAGTGAATTTGTACTGCTGTGGCAAAGAAAACTAATGGGATTCTGGGTTACACCAACGATGGCATCACCAGTGATTGGGGTATGGAGAATCTGGAGGCATGTGCTCTGAAAGTGCAAGAAGATATGTATGCCTTAGCAAACAGCAGGGCAAAGTAAGTACTATCACTTGCTAGTGGAGATCTGTAAGATTCTAAAGTACTTGGAGGCGGAATGAAGAACCAGACTGCAGAAGCAGAACAATACGGTCCCAGGTTCATCTGTATCTGTCATTTTTCTCCTTCTTAGTAGCTGGTACAGTGCTGTGTTTATGACTTTGGCCTGAGAACAATGCTGGTAACACACTGATGTTTTTAGTTGTTGCTGAGTAATGTTTAGTATGATCAAGGACTTTCCAATCTCATGCTCTGCCAGTAGTGAGGAGCATGGGAAGCCGGGAGGAAGCAGAGACAGGACACTTGACCGAAACTTGCAAAAAAGGTATTCCATACCACAGCACATCATGCCCAGTGTATAAACTGGGGGGAGCTATCCATAAGGGGTAGATCGCTGCTCAGGTTGGGCTGGGTGTTAGTTGACAGCTGGTGAGTGATTGCATTCTCTCCCCTTGTTATTTCCCTTATCATTATTATTACCAGTGGTAGTAGTAGTAGTAGTAGTAGTTTTGTATTATACCTTAGTTCCTGGAGATAAAGTTGTTACCTCACTCTACTCAGTGCTTTTCAGGTCATACCTGGAATGTTGTGGTCAGTTGTGGTCCTTGCTATACAGAAAATATGTGGACAGGCTGGAGAGGGTCCAGAGAAGGGCCACAAAGATGATCGAAAGACTGGGAGACATGTTGTATAAAGAAAGGCTGAAAGAACTGGGTTTGCTCAGCCTTGAGAAAAGAAGTCTCAAAGGAGACTTTATCACCATTTTCTTGTATTTAAAGTGTAGTTATAAAAGTGGAGAAGCTTTTTTACAAGGAGTCATATGGAAAGGATAAAGGGTAGTGCATACATATTAATCCCAGACAGATTCCGCTGGACAGAAGAGGAAAATTTTTCACAATGAATATAATCACCCAGAGGAATAATCTCTCTATAGAAGTCTTGGATTCTCCAAATTTGGACACTTTTAAAACTTGCCTGGACAGGGTGCTGGGGCATCTTTTTTTTTGCAGAGAAAGTTTGGACCAGTTGACCTTTGGGGTGCTTTCCGACCCAGTAGTGTATGTTACTCCATGGTAGAAAGCTCATGTAAAATAGCACTTTAATATTAAAAGTAACTATATAAAAGAAAATGACAGCTTTCTTTTCTTGATTGTGAATGATGTGATACACAAAGTAATGTTTAGATGCTGAAATAAACATAACAAAAATAATCTAGGTCTGAAAAAGCAAGTAAAATTATGTAAGTACAACGATTGGTGTCAACAACAGAGATTTAGCTTCTTAGGTGTGTTTTTTTTTTACTCCATCTGGATGTATCTAGTGCAGTAGGTAAAACACTCTCCAGAAACTTTAAATTACTTATTAGTAAGATGAACAATTAGTCTTCCAAATCATCAGTGTATCAAATAACCTACCAAACATTGTACGAAACTATCACTGAAGGACACAGTAATCCAGAATTTATCCAGTCATGCCAGATGAAAGAAGGGTCCACTGATAGTGCTGTATGTGGAATCATTGACCAGTGGCTGGGACTGAAAACTGATTTTAATTTAGTGCATGAAAATGAGAAATTCCCAGCTGCTGGAATACTCTATTGAATGTATAGCTATGAAGATCTTGCATACTGGCTCTTTCTCAGGTTAGCATTAGCTGACATGCCAGATGACAGCAAACCCTTAGAGAGAAGCAAAGCTCATTCGTCTTAATTGCTGATGGACTACTTTTGTTTTTCCAATCTGTGTTGCAAAAAAGATTTATTCCTGTGTGCCAAGGAATGGGGAATTTAGAGGACATCTTGGCCCCATTGCTTAATTGTGTTTGCCAGCCTGATAAAAAGACAATTAGAGTATTTTTGAGGAAATCAATCTTTATATTTTATACCATTTTAAATGCAGACCAAATAATAATTGGAGGGGAGTGCTTTTTATCTTTTGTACTTTTCCAGGAAAAAAGATCTCTAGACTTTCCAGATGGAGACTCATCTTCAGATTTTAAAATCATATTTCCATCTGCACTTCCATCATCACAGTCCTTTAGAAATTTTTAACTCTGGCAGAGGACTTATATTCAAGACTATCTACAATTCATGTGTTTTTTAGAATAAATTTAATAATAAGTATTTCTAAGAGAGGATGAGTATTATCTTATCATTGACAATATGTCTCCAGATTTTTCCACAGTGTGTATCAGAACTCTTTGAAAATAAAGACAGCCATACACTAGAAAGAATATATTTCTGGAAACTGATTAAGAAATTGTTTCCATATTATGCCTTCCAACTTTCCCTTACCAATTGAGCTGTACAATTTGCAAGCCTGGTACATGGTGATATTAAAACAATGTCATATTAAGTGGATTATATAGCTGTAACATGCACAGCAAGTACTCCTGGAAATGATAGACTCATAGAATCATCACTTTCGATCATCAAGTCCAATCATTAACAGTCATGGACTGATAGATTCCAATTGTAATATTTGGTTACTGTTCAGGACCAATGACTGTGGATTACTGTCTGGAGTTACCAAGTAGCCATCATTCAGGCGGATGTGCAGACAAGCCTGTCTGGTTGAGAACAACAATCCTGAGGTGTGTGTGTTCTTCCCAGTGAGCTGCCGTCATTCTGAAGAATTCCATCAGCTAACCTGATCCACTCCTGACACTTGTATTCTCCCACTCATGTTGGCAAGGTGTCTAGACCCTAGCTGGGTGATGAACATCTTGGGATATCATAGATAAGTGAAAGTTTTGAATAGCATAACAAGAACTGAGAAATGTTTAGTGTTAGCCTGGATTTTTAGGAGTGTTTCTTTGCAGAACTATCTTGCTCATAGGTCTTACTAATATTTGATCACTCACTCTCTTTAATTCTCGATATTTGCTGAATTAGTCTCTGCTTGAGTCTTGCCCTATAGAGATTTTTTCATAAAAAAAGGCATGCTGAAGCTCACAGAAGGCACCACTGCTTTTCCCTCCTAGAACAGGAGACCTAGAAGGGAAAAAGTTCAACGAAAGGGAAAAAAATATTTCCTGCTTTTTTCTTACTTTTGCAAAAAGCAGAATTCTGCAAGACAAAGTCTCTTAAAGAAAATCTTTATTTATACAAGCCAGATGGTTACTCACTGCGATCTGTTCTATCAACAGCTAAATTAATGGAAGAATTACTCATGTTTTGGTTTGGTTTGTTTTTTTGTTTTTCAATAAGTCAAGTGCATTAAGTTGATGTCGTGCATTTCTATTTCATTGAATATACAGTAAAGTGTTAATAGTTTTATCATTAAATATATGGATAATGATAACAGTCAACTTATTTCTCCCCAATTATCTTTTCTCCTAAATATTTTCTCTATGTTTATGCAACTAATTCTCTACTCTCTCCTTGTACAAATCTACATGCTTAACAAAAATGCTTATATATGAATAAGTTACGTGTGTTTCCTTTTAAAGCTAATAGAAACCTCATCACTTATGTCAAAAGAGAAGTTCATTTGGGCTTGTAGTAGGCATCAAAAATAAATCAGATGAATCATTGCCTAAAATTTCCTATAAATAGAGTATAAACTACCTTGTTCATCTGTTGAGACCTACTCTCTAAGCATCTAAATTTGACTTTGTTACTTTTGTCTCATGCTGTTTTTCCATTTATGGTATAGGTCCTGAATTTGCCTAAAATGAGTAATTTATACATTTACTATTTTGTAGCGGTTTCTCTGCACCCTAAGAAAGTATCAACACAGATAAAAGTACCAGAGCTTAGACTGATGGAGTTTAAAGTTAGTGAGGAAAGAAGCACAAGTACCCAAAGATGAAGTCTGGTGTTGTTGGAGAACAAAGTATTGAATGCTATTACCCCTGAAATGTTTTACTAGATAATACAGAAAGAGATCAAGATCAGAATAACTTGTGAGTAAAGCTACACAGGTCTATCTGATCTAGCAAACAGGGAAATTCAGAGTACAGTGACAATCTACAGACACATCAGAAGAAATCAAGAAAATGGGAGCAAAAGCATTATAAGTTACTTAGGATGGCGATTAAAAGGTTTCCAACTATTAGAACAGAAAGTATAAAAAATAACATTCCAGCAGGAATGGTGAGGGCAGAAAATATAGCACTTTTTAATCATGGCTGAGTATAAACCATGAGTGAGCATAATACATGATGTCAGTGATATCAAGCCAACCAGACCCAGTGATCCAGGACTTCTTCCCAGTTCTGTGCTCTTAAGACACCTAAGCATCCTAAGCCTGACTCTTTCTCCCCCACCACCATCTTCCTACAGCTTCCCTCTTAACTGGTGATTTACTGAGAAAAACCAAGATACCAGTTATAATGCACACAGTACTTCCACAAGCAGAATTAAAAAGTTGCAAAAGAAAAATCTATTTCTTTGAAACAGAACTCAGATTTGCATTTGTTTTCATAATAGCAACAAGAGAAGAAGAAAAGAAAACAGCATTTAGATCTTTCTCTTTCTTAATGAGAAACCTTAAGTGATATTTTCTGTATTTCAAGTGAAGGGGGAATTCATGAATACCAAATCATTAAAAAAATATGACATATCATTGTTTGGAATTGTTATGGCAGTAACCTGCATTTGCTGCTCTCCTTTTAAATCTAGAGGGCTTAATGCAAAAATTAAAAACCAAAAAAAAACCCCAAAAAAATCAAATAAAAAAAACCAATCCCCCCCGAAAAACCACAAACAAACCAAAACAAAACCCACTCATATTTATTTCCTGATATCTGAAGATGACAGTTAGACATAATTGGTATGCTGATTAATGAAATGGTTTGTCTAAGGAAATAGATATGAAAGTCTTTCTAATGAATGTGCTTTGAATGTAGAAAAAGGCAGACAAAACAAGAATAGACTAAAACTAAATTAAACGTACTAGTGTTTTTGTACCTGATCTCAGTAGACCCTACAATCCCCTTTTTCCTTTGGCTGGGCTTTTTCACTTGTACTCTTCAACAAAATTGAAGACAACTGACAATATTGGTATCAAATTACTAAGTTCTGTTGTGGCTGCTGAATTAGAGATAGAAAACCTTCATATGAGACTAACATCTTTTTAATTCTATCACCTTTCAAAGGCCTTTCTGTTTTTCACCATTTTTATTTTTTCATGTCAGGGAATTTGTTAAAATAAACAAAGAGAAACAGAATTCTCCACTTTATTTTAGAGAGAGTTTCCATGGATATCCTGCAGAAGAACATATTAAGACAGCAAAAATGTGCAAATAGACAAGACTTAAATAGGAATAACATGGAAAGCAAATTATACTTTTAATTTAATAAAATTGCCTATACTAAATCCCAGTTTTGTGGACCTCATAGCAGTATGTTTCCATGAGAGATTTTCATTTTGGAAACATAAACAACAGTTAGGAAAATTAAATGTTGGGTGGCACAGGTCACCTTCTATAAATTACTTTGAAGCCAGTAGAAGTGAAAGAAAATCATGTGATATGTATGTAAAAAGTATTTCTGACATATTTTATATGATTGGATAATTCGTTTTTTATTGTTTGTGCAATTTGTTTGTTCTACATGCAGCTTTGAACTTAACCACTATATGCAACCTTTATCTAGGATAGCAATTAAAAAACCTCTCTTCATCACATAATTATATCTCTGGAGACAATTATGTATTCCATACTTACATTTTTAACCCTGAATATAATCTCCTGGTTCATGTGTCTAGCTCTGCATAAACTTTAAGCTCAAATTATTCTATCCTTGAAAGTGAGTAGCAGGGGAGATACCACCTGAATAAAATGTCCATAACATCTAACATAAAGTGAGCAAAGGAAAGAGTAGTATGAAATGCAAAATTGCTCTTCTGTTTCTTAAAAATTTTGTGATCTGAGCCACAAAAGATCTAAAGACATAAGCAGTTATGATACTGTGCTTCTTTTGCTCAAAGTTGATGTATATGAGAGAAATCATTAAAGGGATCAAATGTATCAGAGGACTTACATTTTATTGATTCTGATTCACTGTATATAATCCACTGCAGCTTAGACTTCTCAAGTGCAAGGTTCAGAGTATTTAAGAACTGTATCCTAACACAGAAACAACTTCCACAATGATTTCTAATGAAGAAAATGTTCTATACTTTAGATATGTAACTAACTATTGACCATATAGCTCATTTGGTGCATGGGTTGAGCAGATTTTGCTTCGACTTTTTGCAAGATTGAAAGTAAAAGGCAGATAACCTGCTGAAAGACTACTGCTGTTATTTTTACAAAATGTGATATTAGCAAAAAAAAAAAAAAAAAAAAAAACACCAAACCAAAACAAAACCCATGACCTTATAGGTAGCACTGAAAAACAGAAATTAGTCAGAACTGTCAGGAGTGGTGATGAAACCACTCCTAACTTCTCTGACACCAGACTATGCTCCTTATTTTGACAGCTTCTCTTTCAACACCAGCTGCTCTGCTCAGCAGGCTACATAGGACTTTCTCACCTTGCCCCTTCTGGCTTGTCTCAAACCATTGCAGTAAGCACTACTACCTGGGTAAACATTTCCATAGTGAACTACCTGCTCTGAGGAGCTGGAACAGAGAGCACAAAGAAGATGTAGCAAAAGTGCGAAGGCTATGGCTGGACAGAAGAGAGGTCATGGGGTTCAAACGTTGTTTGTTTTAATAGCAGAAATGAGTGCATATTGTAACAATAAGTTACACCTTGCCTGTTAAAATATGTTTAAAAGAGTTAACAAAATGCTATTCGTAAGTTTTTCCAGGCTTTTAAAATATTTTTCAAAAAGTCCTTTCAAGGTCCTGTTCAGAGAAATATGGTAAACTCCAGCTGAAATATAATATAATGTTTAACGTATATATAGCATAATATGGCAACATACATATTTAAAATTAGTTATAGGAAAGAGTGAAGAGTAGGAATAAATGGCTAATTCTCCAGAAAGAAAATTTTTTATCTGAGATGCCTTAGGATTAGTACAATAAAAGTAATAGAACCAGTCATGGCATACACATGAGATATATTGGTGTACATGAGCTATTCATGTAGAACCACAAAGGAGTTTGAAATTCTCTTTGAGTTCATGCTATAATTGTATTCATGAAATAAGCATTGTTTTTCAGATACTCTTTTGTTATGGATTGATCACTGAAGGTCTGCATGAATTTCCTTTAGATTCTTACAAATTTGTTAAGTCTTTTCACTACATTTCAAGGTCAAGTGTTAAGTTGTCTTTTTGTTCAAAAAAAGTCATATATCAAATGTCATATAACACATGGCTTATATCGCTTTAAAAAATGTCAGCATAGTCAAAATCACTTTATCTTTAAAAAAATAATTTAATTATACTGGACATGAGATCTTGGTGGAAACAGGAAATCACAGCAAAGATTTTCATTTTTTCCCCCTCCCTCTCTGTTTTGAGACATGACTTTGGCAGTGATAACTTGCAATCTTACAAAAATAACATTACAACAACCAACCTCCAAAGAGTAATTTGGGAGAGTATCAATGAAAACCAGAAGAGAAAAGCAGTACCTAATTCCTTCTCTTCATCAGTGAAAAGAAGTATGAATAAACGCTTTGCAAGCATCTGTTCCATGATAGTAGCTATATCTGAGGGGCAATCAGTAAGCCAGGACAGAAATCTGTGCATGGAAACAAAGATGGATTTGGGGAAGTTGCCTTAGCTATCAGAGAAAAGACTGACAAGTTCTCTAGAAATAAAAGACAGGGACATTCCAAAATTCATTATATAGCATATAGCTTGTTGTAAGCAAGCTGTCCTTTTCAGATGAGAAAGGGGTCTGAGATGAGATTACCTGTCAAGTTAAAAGATAATGATCACTTTGCTCAAAGGACGGTCATGAAACTTCCATAAGATTACATTGAGTAAGTATACACACAAAAGAGGCTAGTGTTCAAAGAGAGAAATTGACAGTTTTTCCAGTATCATAACAGGATTGAAGGTATGTGGTAATATTTGAATTCAGCTTTCCTGTTAGGATTCTGGCTGACTAAGAAACTATCAATAGAAAAAAAGTTGGCTTGAACTTCTGAAATAAAATTTGGAGTCCATTAACAGCTTTGTAGGCTGTGACTTGGGTTTGGCCTTGCATGCATAAACATAATCAATGTCCTTAATTATAAAAGACGTGTGTAACACTTGAATGACAAAGGTAAATGAATACCAGAGGATTCATGTAGATTTTGTGGAAGACTGGCATAATTTAAAAGCATGACAAGAAAATACTTCATAGATAAAAGGCAATACGCGCCCAATCCTTCATTCTTTCACCTAAAATGTAAAAAATTACCTAAAGTGTCTGTAACCTAGAATCATAGAATCATTTAGATTGGAAAAGACCTTTAAGGTCATGAAGCCTAACCATTAACCTAGCACTGTCAAGTACACCACTAAACCATTTCCCTCAGTGCCACATCTACCTCCAGGGGTGGTGACTCAACCACTACCCTGGGCAGCCTGTTCCAGTGCTTGACAGCCCTTTTTGGGAAGAAATTTTCCCGATATCAAACCTCACTTGTTACTTGGGAGAAGAGGCTGACACCCACCTAGCTACAACTTCCTTTTGGTTGTTGTACAGAGCAATAAGGTTCCCCCTGAGCCACCTTTTCTCCAGACTAAACACCGCCAGTTCCCTCAGCCACTCCACATCACGCTTGTGCTCCAGACCCTTCACCAGCTTCATTGCCCTTCTTCAGACACACTCCAGCACCTTGATAACAAGGTAACCTTGTTACCTTTTGTAACGAGGCCCGCCAGGACC
>JANRGW010028005.1:0-16732 GCA_024733675.1 Psilopsiagon aymara
TTCAGTAACTGAGGTATAACACAAACCACTGCTGCTACCACCAATAATAATAATGATAAGGGAAATAACAAGGGAAGGGAATACAACCGCTCACCACCCACTGACCGATACCCAGCCCAACCGAGCAGTGATCCAGCCCTTCTGGGTAACTGCTCCCAGTTCACATCCTGGGCATGACATGCTGTGGTATGAAATACCTCTTTGATTAGTTTGGGTCAGGTGTCCTGTCTCTGCTTCCTCCCAGCTTCGCCTCCTCCCTGGCAGAGCATGACACTCAGAAAGTCCTTGGTCAGAGTAAACATTATTGAACAGCAACTAAAACCATCGGTGTTATCAGCGCTGTTCCCAGGCCAAAAGTCAAAAACACAACACTACATCAGCTACTAAGGAGAAAAATGACTGCTACTGCTGAACCCATGACATTATCCAGCCCTTATTCCATACCATTCACATCATGCTCAGATTCCACATCTTCAATATACCGTCACTCTTATATATATGCATATATATACATCCACAAACAAGCACAGAGAGAGAGATCATTCCTTAGTGCATGGACCAATCCCTATAAGGTTGCTGAGTCCATCTGGTCCATGATGTCGGGCACCATCTCTTGTAACAGTCTTTCAGAGCAGGAGAGGCTGTGTGCAGTGTTCACACTCGTGAATAACCTGGGCAACAGTGTCTATTGTTAAGTCCACCCCTCCATCATGAGTCCATCTGTATGTTGCATCTCTGCCCTGATGGCCTGAGGTGTCATGGGCCCACCAGGCTCAGAATAATTTACCCTCCTCTTCAGCAGTTTCTGCAGCTTGTCACTGGGGACTCCATACAGCTGCCTTCTGGGTAACTGCCCCCAGTTTTTACATCCTGGGCATGACGAACTGTGGTATGTTGGTCATGACTCTTTGGTCAGTTTGGGTCAGGTGCCCTGTCTCTGCTTCCTCCTGGCTTCTCCTCTTCCCTGGCAGAGCATGAGACTCAGAAAGTCCTTGGTCAGACTAAACATTACTAAGCAGGAGCTGAAAACATTGGTTTTATCAGTACTGTTCCCAGGCTGAAAGTCAAAAACACTGCACTGAACCAGCTACTAAGATGGAGAAAAATGACTGCTACTGCTGCACCCAGGACACTTGGATATAACTATTCAACAAGATCAGGCATATAAATGGTTAGTGGATTGCTGTATGAGGCTAATCTAAAGTGGGATGATGTTATGTGAAGTAAGTAATGAAAATAAAGATACTACCACTGGACTGACCATGGTTTAGCTGGTACAAGCTCACCAGAATTTATATTTTCATTTAGCACTGATAGCTACACTGTTTTCCTTTAGCTTCTCTGGGTATATGCTTTATAACATGCACAAAAGATGTTTTACCTGCCTGAAAGTACCTGAGTACTTATGCTTCATTTAATGTCATTAGATTTACAATCTATTTCTTTGTTATTCAGCCTCAGTCTTTTCTCACTTGCTATGGATCTCATGTTAGCTCTACAGTTACAGATTTCAGGGAGTTGGGGTTTATCTTTGAATGTGACTCAGCAATTCATGAATACATAACCTTGTCAGAACAGCTGAAGCATGTCTCTTGCCTGCTCTGTGGGATGTGCTAAAGACTTTTTTTTACAAAATGATAATTTTTTAAAGTATGACTCCAATAAAGTACAAAATTGCCACGAAGAACTGACCTTGGAAGTGGTATTTTTTTACAAATTCTTTAGTGGCTAATGCTATATTTTGGAGCCTTTAGAAAAGACCAGCCATCTGAAGTCAAGCAGAACTTTGTCTCGAATGTAATTCTTTTCAATTTTGTAATGTTTTAGTTAATGTGAAGTTAAGAACAGTTGAAATGAGAACATTTCAGAAGGAAATGTTCTATTTTTTCATGAGTTGTTTTGACATTGTTTGACAGTGGTTTTCCCTCACCAGTGAAATTTCAGAAGAGTTGACACAAGAGGTTGCTCGTACTTACCCAGTAGCTGAATCCCAAACTGCCATGGCTTAAAGCCAAGCTTGAATGGCTTTGCTGCCATTGATACCTGAGCTTGCTGCAACTAAGTCCACACTTTTTCATTTGCACAAGAGATTTAATGGCATCACTGTTAACTGTTGAATAGATCTGCTAATAAGTTATTCCTAGCATTTCCTGTAAAGTACTGTATGTATAAAAATTGAACTTGCACTGAATCGTGTTTCTCTTTCAGTCATACTCTTGATAGCTCCACAGAAATGTCTTTGAGCGTCGGTAAAGGCAGGGTCAAGGATTTCTCAGCAAAACCCCTGTCCTGCTGAAAACTTGTCTTTTGTATATTTCTATAGCTATTTTTTTCTTTCCCATGAGAACATTTCTTCTCATGGGTGGTAGATTAGTACCGATTCTGAATGTCATAGAAAGGTTGCATATAACAGGTTTCAATTTGGCCATAACTTAATACACCTGCCATGTCACCCCTGTGTAAAAATGAGGTAAAGTAACTTCTGCCTTCCATCATCACCGACATCACTAATATTGGTATCAGTATTTTCATCACTATAGCTTTTGTCAGTGTCAGGTACAAATCTAAGTTCTTTCCTAAAGCAGTAATGCAAATTAGTCCAAGTTCCCCTGCAAGACCCGGGAATGCAGAATATCAAGCTTTAGTAGGCTGTGCCACTCATTTTATGGATTCAGAGTCTGTATATAAGCCAAGAACGCTCTCTCTTGTGGTGAAGAAATGCAGAACGCTCTTTCTTGTGGTGAAGCAAATGCAGAAAAGACAAACTGACAATATCTAAAAAATTTAAAGACAGTTACACTAATTCTCAAATCCCAATAATGAATAACCCCCCCTCCCCAAAAAAACAGTCCTTATATTATACTTTTTAAGCCTAGCAATTTTTTAAGCCAAGTTTTATATGATTCGTGAAGTTTCGGTCAGAAATATTATTAGTATTTTCAGCAGCCCATGATAACTTTCTACTTAGAACTATGCCTAAGTAAATTGTTTCAGGTGAATTAGCAGCTTACAATATATATGCGAGGGAAGACACAGAAATGGTAGCTAAGCATGGACTTCAGGAAACTTTCCCATCCATATTTAAACTGGAAAACCCAGTTTAAGGCTTGTGTTCCTAATTTTTACCATCAATTTTTTTTCTACCGCATTCTCTGCTGTTTTTTTCTTTTTTTCTTTTTTTGATTGCCAATCTGTGAGTTCAAATAAGGAGTAACAAAGTAGAAAGTTGAGCTTTATATCAATTTGTAATTGGAAGCAATAGCATCATCTGAAAATATCTCCACCAGGATGGGACAGAAATAATACAGTAAGAAAATATTGTCCATTTTGGTGCTAACAATGAATGTACAAAGATTTAGTTGGGAGTGATTTCACTGAGTGAAGTTTAAAAATTCTGTATGTTTTACCAGGTGCAGATCTCATTTCTAAAGGTTATACCTATATAACCTCATTTATTTCTCGTTTGGATCTTCAGCATATTTATGTTATGTTATGCACAATTTTTTAAAAAATATTTCACAATGGCAAACCTGTTCAAATACTTTTGATTTATATACCCTTTTTTATAGAACAAAGGCTTAATTCTGACATTACAATATATCAAGTAATGTTTCTGATGCCACTAAAGCATATATTTTCATGTAATTGCAAGGTAGACTAAGAGAAGCAGAGGGCATACATTAGTAGAAGGAGCTATCGAAAGCAGCCCAAATAATAGAATACCTTAAAGGTAATTGCAAGGGAAATGAATATATGTTAGAGGTAACATACTTAAAACATTCCCTGGTGTGAAAGTCCTCTTAAGTTCTAATGGTGCTATCAAGTGCTCTTGTAGTACTTTCTTATACTATACTTTTTCTACCCTCACATAAGATAAATGGAAATGTCTTTTTGTTCACTGACAGTATTGTCCCTTCAGACTGAAACATTTTATTCAAGCCTGAAATTTTAACCCTGCTGACATGAAATCATAGTTTTCTGTCATCATGTCAGTGACCCACATTAATGTTATAAAAGTGTAGAACAGCAGCACCTGAGTTCTAGTTCTTGTAAAATAAACCTTTGCGGAAACTGGGCCAACAGCATAAATGTAGTACAGACCTTATTGCTAGTGCTTTATATGAAAAATGCTTATCTTGAAAGCATACTGCATGCTACAGACAAGCCATGCAATACCTGCAAGGATTATTTTTTTTTAAACCACCACTAATATAGCAGTCTGATGTGCAAAGATGCTCTAGGGAAGTTTATTTACAATTTAAATTAATTAGTCTTTAACAATTTAAATGACACTCTTTATGGAGTTACATTATATTTAATCATAAAGAAAAATATTCACGGTCTCATGCACTTGGAAAATTATGAAGATCATTTTGCTTTTTTTGGTCATGTGAATTAGATCTTATACAAGTAAACATTTCAACAAAGACCGTAGCTGCTACTCTGATAAGTCAGATAATTCGAATGTAGGCAAGACTGGAAAGATCATACAGACCTAATTTAATATTTTTCTTTAAGGACATTGTTAAGTCTCAATTTCCTAATTTCCGTTCCCTGTGTCTTGCAGCAAACAGTGCTTTGCTTTCTCTACAATGCAGTACATGTTTGTATCAGATAATAACTTTAGTGACATTCTAAAAATCCCACATGAAGAAAGAGTTTATATGCTCCTTATTTACCTTTGTATTAGTACGAACCAGTTCCCTTATAGAAAAATGTGTTTTGCATTTGGTTTCCTTCTTCACTCTCTGTCCAAAAGCCTCCACTGCTAAAACGATTACATTGTTGTGGTATTATTTTCAATTCAGGAGACATTTTTGTAGAAGTGCTGAATTTCCACAGTGACAAGTATATTTATTTAACACGTTGATAGTGAAGTTCTGACAACTTAAGAATGAAATATGTCTGAAAAATAAATATGCTGGTTTTATAACGTTCTCAGTTTGCTTTCTTACTCCAAGTGCAATGTTAGCTCACCACAAGGGTCATCGATAGATGCATCTGGAATTAATCTACTAGTAATTGTAAATATATTAGCATTCACAGCAAAAGAATGGCAAAATGATAGCTCTCCTATATATTTCCTATTTCAAATTCTGCATTGTATTAGCCTGTGTCCTGACCTGAAGTGACCATGACCTCCTATTGAACTGGACACTGTCACTATTTTACCTGTTGCTGCTGCTTGGAGAATCATCCCAAGGCTAGAACTTGGCTTGTGAGTTTTCCTAATGGGTCAAATTGCATGCATTCCTCTTCATTTTCCCGCATCAGTCATTATTCTACCAGCAGCTGACTTTGTTCACTCTTTAAAGTGCTGGACAAAATTTGCTTAAATAGTCTGTACCCTGAGAGATAAATAATGAGAATTTTAGAGTGAAAGGGGCAGGAAAACCAGACCAGTGTTTGGCTGATGTAAATTCTCGAAGCTCCACTGATGTCTATGGGTACAATTATCCAGATAAAATAAATGGAATAGTTCCTGTGCTTTGCCCAGCTGAACATCTGCTCTGAGATTGTTTTATTATAAAAGATGTGACTGGCTAATGAAGCTTCTTTAATTGCCATTTGTGTTTTCTCAGTGTTTTTTTGACACAAGGTTAGGCTGAAATAATGTTAGTAACTTCTTTTAAAAGTCACTTGGTACAGAGAAGTACACTTTGCATTGGAACTGTAATTTAACAAACAAGTAACAAAATGAGCAAACAAAATTTCCAGATAGTTCTAACTTCTTTGTGTACATAATTTAAGGAATTTATTTCTTTAAATATGTGGGGTGGGATAACCAAGAGTGTGTTAACAGCAGCCCTGTGAGTGGGTGAAGGACTGGGCTGACAAGCAAAGGACCTGGGATGAGGTGAACACAAGGTCAACAAGATGAAGTTTAATCAGGGCCACATCTGGCATTTCCATGTAAGCAAGAAAATGCCTTTTTTTGCTCACTCTCTCCACCCCAGCCTCTCTAGGAAATCAGCATGCTGGGTTGTCTCTCTGAAGTGCTGTACACTAATGCACACAGCAAGGGGAATAAACACTGCGTGCAGCTGTAGAGCTACTAGCCTGTTGGTTTCACAGAGACTTAGTGGGATGGTTCCCATGACTGGAGTGTTACAATGAAAGGATATGGGTTTTTCAGGAGAAAAAGACCAGAAAGATGAGGGAAAGCTGGCCTTTATGTGAGAGAACAGCCAGAAAGCATGGAACTGTGCCTTGGGACTAATGATGAACTGACAGAAAGCGTACGGGTATGAATTAGAGCAGATCAATATGGACATTGTAGTGTCTGCTGAAGTCCACTTGATGAGGAAGAATGCATGAATGAAGTTGTTGGTCCTTAAAGGGGACTTTAGCTATCCTGCTATCTGCTGGTGGAACAGCATGGCAGGGCATAAACAATTAAGGCAGTTCCTGGAGGGAACTGATGTCAACTTCCTGACCCAAGTCACACAGGAACAATTTGATATTTGAGTAGTTTATGCTAAAAATTAGTAGCTATTTCTAAAAGACAAAAATGCATCCATAATATGCACCATCTAGACAAAACAATCTATCCTGTTATTAACACAAGTTACCCTCCAAATGAAATTGAAGCAGGGAGATAATCAGAAGGTAGAACTACAGCTGTGTTTGGTATACTGCTAATCAAAGGAAACTGTTTGCTTTAATTGTCATCCTGTTGTCCTGCAAAGAATTAACCCAAGCAGCTGACAGTCTAACCACTTACCTTGTGAATATGGAAATCAAGGAAAAAGAAAAATTTGAAAATCCTCATAGCACTATTACAACTGCCCCTGAATAAATAATAATTTCTATCCTCAACATAGGACTTAAGGTGAGGAAAAAATAAGAAAAAAAAGATTTACAGCTTGGCAAATGAGTTCTTTTTGTGATCAACTCATGGTCAAGATTTATCATGTGTGTAAATATTCACCTTTGAACTACATAAAGCTTCCTCTCCTGCTGAAAGTCATTCCGGAAACTTGACACTTTTAGCAATGAATACCTGCGTCCACTTCTACAGTGGACATATGAATAGATACTGATAAACCCAATCTGAACTCTTCTGCTAGTCCTTCCTGAGGTATTGTGTTCTTATTACTCAAACTGGAAGTGTGCAGTCTCCTAGCTACAAGGCTCTATTATTCTGTGCATATGTGTGTGTTTGTATATATATATAAATATATAAGCAAACTATAGATAAACTAAGACTAGGTTTTCCAAGGGCTAAATAGTCCAAACCTCTTTGTCAGCCAGTAGACCAGAATCTGTCTGTTTGTTTTTTTTTTTTTTCTTAAAAATTAACTTTTTAAAAACAATCAATTTATCTCACTGGAGAATATGATCCCATTTCCAAGTATGGCAGAGAATTCCACAGATGTCCTTAAAACTTATTTTGGGGCACTGGTGCAAAAGCTCTATGTAGTGGTGATGCTCTGAAGGGTATAGAACTATACATTCAGAAGGAAATTAGGGCTCTGATGCAGTCAGAGTAGAAAGATTTTGAGCAGAGGCAGGTCTGTAATGTCATGTACTCTGTTCTATATACTGGTTTTGCATTTTTCCCATCAAATAAGTATCTGAATTTTTTTCCAGTAAGACAATAGATGATTAAGCCAGCACCTGCCAGGAAAAAAGTCAACAGCTAAGGAAATACTGACGGTAAGAGTTGCAATAGAGGGATTCATCCAGCTTGAACCCCTGTCCGCGACATACCTGTCAGGGTCTTGAGGGCACTGCTCGGCCTTGCTGCCCCTGACCTGCACACATTTCTACAAACAAAATTTGCACATTTTTGAGTGACTACAAAAATAGTTCTGGTTCCTTAACTGTTCCATAACTTTCTGGTGGGCCACAGACTATCCATAAGAAGGAGAGAAGAAACTGGGATCTGTCAGGGGAGTGAATAACTGCAGATTTGGGCTTGTCTGTGGTCTGAGATTGAAGGAGGATGTTACGAATGTGCAGACCGTGCCCATGGCTGGGCTCAAAGCATGACACGCCTCAGCAGCACTGGCTCCTCGTTTATGTGACATTAAGACATTAGTCTCCAAGAACCCTGAATTTCTGCACCTGAGGGGTCAGGTCCCCTGCCAGAGCAGTCACTCCCAGCTTGGCAGCTGACCCTCAGCAACCTAATATACCTTCTGTAGTAGTCCTAGAAGTGCTCCAGAGGGCATCACTTGAGGGTGGTTCCCGAAAGGCCCAAGCCATTTCTCTCAGCAGTGCGGTTAGAAGTCGCCCATTGTGCTAAGGAATCTCTAAAGGGCTTAATGCACAATAGACAAAGACAAGTCATGCTGTAAGATCAGTTTTCATGCTTTCTGCAACAAAGAAGAGAAGTGCTCAATGTTTCATACATCTCTGAGCTAACTACATATTTTTCAGGGATGAAACTGTGACTTTTCAGCACCTCCACCTCCATTAACATGCTTCCAAGAGAAGCAGAGCTTGAAAAATGTTTTAAACATTTTTTGCTACACCATAAAATGTCTTAGCTTCCATTTAATTTTATCCATGATTATTTACAATAAAATGACTTTCATCTGCCTATAAATCCTTACCTGGTACATTCTTTTTCCAAATTGCCTTATTAATCCTTAGCTATTATTAATTAGAAATGGCACAAACAGCACAATCATTTCCTTAACTCTGGCCGACAGCTGGTCTTTAATAGACTACAAAGCATGACTTTGGTTTCTGGAATTTATTTTTCTTCTGCATTAACAATGTTGCATGGTTGAAGAAGGGGAAAAAAAAAGAGGAGAAATATTTCCAAATGTCATTTTTAACTGCAGAGAGAAAACATTTTATTATAACTATAATGGACTGAAAGTCACAGTACGTTCTTAATGCATGCAGACAAAGCAGTTAGCAGCTTTGTATTTACAATACTTAAAAAAAAAAAAAATTCATAGCTTCTCCCTTATATATCAGTTTAATCATCTGTTATCAGTAACACTGGTCCCTCTCTGCTGTGTTTATAGGACCCACGGATTATATCACGTGTGAAACAAATCACATTAACTTCCCTGTGGTGCTAATTGATCAGGCAGAATGTTTACATTTAGCAGGGCACGATCTTGGTAATTGCTTGGCTCAGAAAGACCATGAGTTTTCCCTGGATTGGTGCATCCCCTTCATGCAGCTGCTGACCATGTTTTGACTTCTTTTAGCCACCTGCTGGAAGTTTTACTGATGCAGGTGAGTAAAGATGAATCCCAGGGATGGAGGAGCTTTCAGCTTCTACATCTAAATAGTAAGCAGCAGAGTGGAGAAACACTGTTAACACTGAAGATATCTGAAATAATTGCATTTTGCACATATTACACACTGATTTTTTTTTTTTCTGAACGATTTTGTTATTATTTTTAATGATATGTTCCATCAAATCTGTTAGCCCATGGGGTAAAAATGTGACTAGTTTCTCAGATGATATCACCCTTCTTTCATGTGCATCATACTGAATCTGAAGTTTTGTTAACATAATCGGGACAAAGGATATAAAATTGCACAAAGTGAAACCCTGTCATTTAGAGAGATTTGAATTTACAATGCAAATGTAAGAAATATGGCCCAAGGACTATGAAAATATTCTGATGAAAGAATAATAATGAATTTCTTATAAAGCATTTGTGTTATTGACATAATCTTAAACATTTTCAGAAGTATGCAGTAAAGAAAAATGACAACTAGGCTATAAGTTCATAGCAAAAAGATCTAGTGCACAGTATTCAGAAAACTGAGAAAACACATATGATTGAAATCTGATGAATGACCAAGACATAGGAACTTGCTACTGAAACTTGCATTTCTTTCAGACTATGAAACATAATTTTTTAGAATAGTTTTAATAACTCTCCTATTTTGTTACCTCTTAACTAAGTTAATAATTTCTACAATATGTGTTCAAGAAGCAAGATTTCATATCTAAGGCTAGAAAAAAGTCTAGCTTTGCCCCCTACTCCTTGTGTGACCTTGAACAATTTGCTTTTATCTGGAAAGCTTTTGATTCCTAATGTTTACAGAGTCACACCCTTATCTCAGTGATACGGTAAAGATATTATTGGTGATTTTTTGAAATGCTATAAACATGAGATACACGTGCCAATGCAGCTCACTCTGTGCATGGATAAATACTGGGTATATTTAAAAAAATTCAAAGTTAATTTATGCAGTATTCTTTTTCTTCCCAGTTTTCAATCAGCTTTGTTTTTGCAGTCCTGGAAAAATAACCCCCATTAAAAAATCCCAGCTTCTCTCTTCTACCTACAGGAGTACCGTTCACACAGTCCAATGGTCTAGCTGGAGTACCCAAATATTTCATGCTCCTAACATGCCTTATTGTATTTTTTATGTTTCGAATTGCATTTTTATATATTTTGAAACATACGCTGCAGATTGAGAGCTCTTGAGAACTCTGGACAGAGACAGAGACTAGCTTCCTGACCCTCTTTGTCAATTCCAAACCTACTATAAGGACTTAGTATTTGAGTAAGGCATAGACACTCATGCACTAAAGATCAGTTACTTAATACAACAGTATTTCAGTGTAACATGTATGTGCATTTTGTACATTTGGCTCTGTTTTTGGCTTTTAAAAATGGGCCTAAAAAGACTTACGCCTTTTTTGGGGTTCTTGAGATTAAATTAGTCATGGTAGTTTTAAGATCTGGAAAGCTCCAAGTATCATGGAAATATCATGACCCAAGTATTAAGAAGTTAGAATCAGAGGGACTACATCTACACGCAAAATTCCTTCTCAGTACTTGCAATCCCTACTTTTGTAAACTAGGAATGAGCTTGGCACATTCAACTGATTACTGCTGAGACAAAAAATGGGAAAAGGGTTTTTTTTCTAGTTTTATTAAATCAACCCAAGCTATATAGAAGAAAGAATCTTCTTTCTACATAGAGCATTATGCTGCACACTGTAAACTGTCAGAAACACTTAACTTCATGCTGAAAATGTTTTATGTCTACTCTGTCTTGATATTTGCTATTGTGAAAAAGAACAAATAAGGCAGTTGAGGTTATCCTCACACCACACAAAAAAAGAAAAGAGAAAAAGCATCTTTTCAATTATAAATAGTGAATTGTATGAAACAGCTGCAACATGTTTCTGAATTCTTTGTTTCTGACTGCTTTCCCTTCATGCCTTGAGCAACCAAAAGGATTAATTCTGGGTAGTTATTTAAATATAGTTACTTGCTAAAAATCCTCTGCCAAGATCAGAGAGAAAGGATTAGGATTAAACTGTCCTAATCAAAAATAGTGTGGGTTGGGGTCTCTTTCTTTTTTTTTTTTTTTTTCTTCTGATAGGAACTCTTGCTTCAAGAAACAAGTATTCATCCTGTAGGCACTGCAGTGCTGTATAGTGCATATGTTTCAGTGCTAATAAATACCTTCCTTGTAGAGGAAGTTATTATTTTTAATTATAAAACTAGCTCAACTGGTAGAGTGTATCATGTATTTCCCATTCCTCTAAAGCACAGAAATCAGGAACAAACCCATATTTCTGGAACAAATAGAGTTTTTAATTGCCTGGCTCCCAAAAGGCCATCTCCATCTCCTGAAAAATGTGCTATTTCTCTGTGGTCTTTTATATGATACTACACCTAAAGAATTAAAGGTTACAGATATTTTGGGCAGCACTTCTACACTTGGAGAGGACAGAAAGGGACCTCTGTCACAAATTATTCTATTGCCCATCTGAATAAATAGGCCACTGGAAGAAAGGGCACTGTACTGGTTTAAGGAGCTGAGGTGTTCTCAACCAAGTCCATGGAGTGAGGTAGGTACTGACTGATTTGGCACTAGGAATTAGCCACTGCTGATATGGTTTAGGAGAGAAGTACTTTATCTGGTGGTAGAAGTCTACCTGAGAGGGTAGAACAGACAAAAACTACTGTAAGTATTTGTGTTGCGCATTATCTACAGGAATGAGAGAAATTATCCAAATGCAGGTGTGTTGTTCTTCCTTAATGTAATAATTTGTGTGACTGTAAGCCTGGGTGAGTACACTATTAAATGTATCCTTCCTTTCAGAAATTAATTGTAATCTCATCGAAGGTAACAAAGAGATACAGTTCATCAGGTTGCTAAAACATCTTTTTGTAGTAGATGAAGGCTGGCTCAGCTGATATGGGAACATTGGTTGCTGGGATCATTGTTGATGAGGAAACAGATTAGAAGTGAGGTTAGGAAAATATTTCTACAGTCCCACTCAGCAGTGAGCCCTCAGTAGGTTAGGGATAATTTAGATGTTAATGTCTTGGGGACAGAAACTTTCTTTCACAGTGTGTCTAGAATTCACAGTACATATGAATCAGAACCATGACTGGCTAGCGTTAGCAGTAGTACAGGCACAATAATAATTGTATTTAATGTCCATTTCATTCTGTGCGGTTAGCTGTGGTTCAGGCCTCTTTATGTAGGTGGAAAAATTGATAGTGGAGCCTTTTAGCCAGTCTTACTTACTTACAGAAAAATGCACAAGTTTTGTTTCCCTGAAATGGGAAGGTCCAAAGAGGAAAATTTGCATTTTACCCTGAAGTTTTGTTCTAGTGATTTTTTGGTGCATTTTCTTGGTCTCTTTTTTTCTGTCTTTCTACTTCTTTCTCTCAGACTTGTGCAAGTCCAGCTTTTACCTGTGATGATTGGGAGACGCCTGGATCCCCAAGATATCTCATTACTGACTTAGCTTTCAGGAAAAGTCCTAGTTAATGTTGTTGCAAATCTTCCCTTTCTAAAATATTTTTTCCTGACTTCAAATTTTCTCTCCTTCAGCTTGATAGGAAAGAAACTTCAGCTTCTGGCTTTCAGATAGATGATACTGGATTCTGTTCTATTGGTATGTGAACAAATTGTTTTATTTGCACCAACTCTGTGGAGTTAGTGCACCATCACCTTGAATGATTTCACAGTGATTTCCTTGTTCCAGCACTCAGTAGCTGTTTTATCCTCCATGGAAGTTTTCCATGGAATCCTTCCCAGCTCAGCTGTGAGCGAGCTGAATTTTGTTCTTCTAAAATCTAAAACCTTTGTCTCATCACTAATCTTCAGCACGCTCAGCCAGATAGATACAAAACTCCACAATACTGTGATCATTACAGCCAAGGCTATCACTTACCAACATATCACAAAGCATAACGCATAGAAGATGATGTCTAGGTTGACCTTAAATGGGAACAAACATCTACAAAATGCTTTTCTGTTGGTCAAACTATTGGACTGTGGTATGCATCATTATCAGGAAGGTACATAAATTTTTTGGTCTTCTGGATTAATGCATATATTTTCACTGACTTGTTTAGAAATTAATTAAATCAGTATTTATACTGAAAATGTTCTGGGTATTGCCAAATGCTTTATGTCATTTTCATACATACAGATGTTTGTCTAAGTGCCTATTTGGAGCCAAATGGAACCAATCCAAGATACAACTAGGCCTCCAGAGCCTTGACACCTTACTGCTCTTATATTGTCAAAAACCTCAGTAGCTCAAGGTCCTTTGAGAGTACTCACTGCTGGATTTCCTGACTTCCTGGCGGTGTTTTTTTTTTTTTTTTCTGGGTTTGTTTTTTTGGTTTTTTTTTTTTTTTTTTTTTTTTTTTTTTTTTTTTTTTTTTTTTTTTTTTTTTTGTGTGTCATGCGTTCTATGTCTAAAGAAAAAGGCACAGAACACCTGAAAAACAAATTGCATTTTCTTCTCTAGGAGTGGAAAGCTGTAGGTTCTTACTACTGATTGTACATGTTTGATTTTCTGTCATTTAATTGTGGGATGACATGGGGGACTTTTATAGATTAGACATGATGGGAAACTTTCTTATGGCACAGCATTGTCCAGTTAAGGAATAGGTCCAATGTGGATGCCAATAGCTCCAGAGATTTTTTGTACGAATGAGCTCTGAAAATTTCTAGTTCAGTGCAGGCCACAATAACAGACTTTCTTTTTCCTAACTCACCAAAAATTTAGGATTTTAAAAAAGGTGCATAAAAATAGTTAGCAGTCTAGCTGACTCTTCAGGTTTGCTCTTCTTCTCTCTTAGCCAACCCGAAGACATATCATGAGTTCTCAAGAAGGTACCAAGTGTGTTCAAGTCTCCCTGAAACTGAATAGATGCTTTGCAGGTTTGTTGAAGCTAGGTTCCATGTTAGCATCTCACATAAGAATTCCTTACCTTTAGAGCTACATCCATGTGACAATGGCAAACAATGGGATATGTAGTCTTTGTTTTGCATGACTCATTTCCTCGTTTATTTGCAGTTGTATTTTCTGTTTCAGGTGTTCTGTGCACTGATGGCTATAGTCTTATGAGCCTCTCCCATCATGGATTGTAGGTAGAATGTATGTGGGATGGTTATGAGAAAATGTGATGTGAAATCTTAATATTAGTTCTCAGACCTCTGGAAACTCTGTCACAGAATCGTAAAATGATTTGGGTTGCAAAGGACCTTAAGATCATCTAGTCCCAACCCCCCTGCCACGGGCAGGGACGCCACACACTAAGCCATGTCATCCAAGATTCTGTCCAACCTGGCCTTGAATACTGCCAGGGATGTAGCCCTGACAGTATTCAACTCACAACTTCCTTGGGCAACTTGTTCCAGTGCCTCATCACTCACAGTAAAGAATCATTTACCTGTAAAGGACCATGGGTACAGGGCTGACATTGGGGCCCATGAATGGCCATGTCAGCTTGTGCTGGAGGACACCAGACCTTTGCCTGGCAGAGCAAAACTTGTCAATACTTCCCTTTACTGAGCATGCTATGTGTTTCTGTAACACAGAGAAGAGATTTCAGTCCATTGCCTCCTATGCTCTTCTTCTGTCTAGGGAGGGAGATCACTGTTTCTTCTTTCCTTCTAGAGCCCACCCTTCCTTCTTGGTACTAGCTCAGGACACCATGTGAATTAGCATCAAGCTGTCCCTTCACAACTTCTCCTGTTTCCTGCCTTCATTTATGAAAGCTTTTGCAACGGCATCACAGCTGCCGTTCCCTCCAGCTTGTCTGCCTTTGCCTTGGCTGCAGCTCTGGGGTTTCACACTGGTGTCCTCAGCACATGACCTCCATTGCACTTACCAGTACTGCTGTCCTGTGAGGATTTATTTGCGCTGACGCAGGAGATAGGTAGAGAGAGACAGAGATGTAGATATAGGTGTAGAGATATAGAGATAAGAGATGAGATAGCAATAGATAAAGAAGGGTGTGCTTCTGTTTGTGTATATTGTTTTTTCTTTGTTGTTTCCACGAGGTGATTACCCTCACTTTCTACCAGAGCTGGGCAGAGGCAGTAGTGTTTTCTACTCTTGTATGTGAAAAACATAGGTGTTTTGCCTAAAAGAGCAGTTTCTTTAGACAGACACAAAAATTTCCTCATTTCAGATAGGAACCTGCCTGAGGCTGCCTTCTGCAGCCTGCACCAACATCTCCAATAAGAAACTCGGTGACTGTCCCTTTCCACTCCCCACTCCAGACTACTCAAGAAATAAGCCTATGGGAGAGAGACCAGCAGTCATTCTGCATTTCAAGGATTTGAACAAATGTGCTGGGGGCAGCTGTGGCCAATCTCTCAGTCTCTGCCCTCTATAAGGTACCCTTATGTGATACTTAGCTGAGGATTTTAAAACTGTTCTACACGACTGAGTCAGCTACTTGTTCTGCATGAGTGTTGCAGGGAAAGGCTGCTCAGTCCATGTGGTTTAGACCAAATTGGGATCCAAACACTTTATTGACCTATCAAGAACATGGAATAAGGCAGCAATCGGTGAAGTGTTGCACTCAAGCAAATACAAGAGGCAAATCCCCAAACTAGACACATGAATGCTAATAAACACAAGCAGATATCTAAACATTCCGAGTAACAAATGCAGAAGAGATTTCTGAAATTCTTCTTCTTTCCAAGAAGAGGACCTCACCATAAGCAGCACAGTAGCAAATGGCACTTGGTGTATTGGTAAGGAATGGTGGTGAGGAAATCCTGTATGCTCTCCACATCTCTGTAAAGTTCATGCAGAGGGAACCAAAACCCTTTTCTTTCTTTGACCTCTTGGATCACCACACTCAAATGACTGTCTGCGGTACAAGCTTTTATTGATACATCTGGACACAGGAATTCATTTACAGGGACACACCGCAGCGGTGCCCAGTGTGTGGCCACAGTGGGCAGAGACATCCACCTGGGCCTCCTGGGCACAGGCACTGCCGCAGGGACAGCAGCCCAAAGGCCTTTCCCCAAGGCATGCAGGGCGAAGGGGCAGCAGCAGGGCTCTGGTGGGCAGAGCTGCGGGGGCCCATCACCCTCGTGTCATAGTGCCAGCACCCACCAATGCAGCTTCACAGTGCCCGGGGGCAGTATAAAGCCCAGTGCCCTCCACCAGTGCTTTGGAGCTCCAGTGCCAGGCACTGTGGAAGGGTTCTTGCTCCCAGGGTAGATCAGGCCAGCGGCATTTTACTGTTGGAAGCTCCTGAGATGGCCCCAGGTGGAGGCAGAAAGGGCAGTGCCAGGGTCCCCTCGTCCCCTCAGAGGAATAACCAGTTTGTGGATCCGGAGCAGGTCTTGCTCATGTGCTTATGGGGTCAGGAAGGAATTTTCCCCCGGGGCAGACTGGCACTGGTTCCCGGGGTTTTTTTGCCTTCCTCTGAGCACTGAGCATGACCACTTGTCAGGGCTCCTCTGGTCCTGGTGCTCTGTGTTATCGCCTGGTGCTCGTGCACCACGAAGGTGGCCC
>JANRGW010028006.1:0-47269 GCA_024733675.1 Psilopsiagon aymara
AACATGGGGAAGTTCTGCTCCCAAGTGCAGGCAGTTCATTGGGTTTCCAGCAGTGCCCTGTTACCATCATAGGGATGGATTTTGATGACTGATTAGAGGTAGGCACCTGAGCCCCCTGACTGGGAGCCCAGCAGCCTGCCTTAAGCCTGTCTGCAATATTGCAGCAGCTGAATTAGACAGCTTAGAATGGGGTCCAAAAATTACTAGGAGCCTGCCAAGAGGAATCAGCACTTTGAGCCACTGACTGCTAGCCAGTAAGAAATACTGAAGGCGGAGGCGGAGAGGCAACTCAGGACCCACAGTCTGGAGTGGGGAAGACCCCAGTTTTGTGGTTTTCAGTACTCACCTGGGAAGAGGGAATCTCAAATTGCAGTCCAGTTCCAAGGACTGCGTAAGTATTTTATCCATTGTCTGTTTTTTTTAAAGTACATAAAGAGCTGTACAGTCCTTCATCACCAGACACCTCACTTACCCAAGCCACCTTATTTTTCGCAAAGCAGAAAAGCTTCCAAGGAAAGTATTGAAGAGTATTCAATTTATTTTACCTCCCTTCTCTTCTCCACGGGGTCACACCAAGCACATAGATGGTTAGGACACTCCAGAGTGTGGTGCGTAAGCAGTGATGCCATCAACCACACCATCATAACCTGCTAGTTACGTTCTTACAGTATTCTGCATGAGATATGCAGGCAGGCTCACTGTTGCATAAGGGCAGCATAAGTCCCTACCCCTGCAAGCCTCAGCTACTTTGAGTAGCTCAGATACATTGAGTGGCTGTTCTGTCTGTTGAAGTGATTGTCCATTTCAAGCCTTCTTGCTGACACTGGATACAGATGTCTGATGTTTGGAAAGGAGTGGTAAGGAAGCAGCTAGCAAAAGACCTAGCAAAAGACCTAGGAATGTCAGTCCTGGCCTCACATCTTCCCCCAGTTGCTTCTAGCCACTTAGTGAATGTGGCTGTCTTTCACCTTCCTTAATTTACCATGGCTTAGCATATGGCTCCCTGTCTTCATTTAGCATGTCTCAATGTATGGTTCCTTTATACTCCCGGTCCCTATTCACCATGAATTCTTTCTTACCCACTCTCCTGTCCCCTTTACAAACACATGTCATATTTGCAGGGTGATCTGTGCTGATGTCCCTTTAAAATACACATTCAAGGACTGTATTCTCACAAGGGAATTCCCTAACAGGTCAACCGTTTGTTGGCCATTCAACTCAGGAACCGGCTATGAAGATAGCAGAATTAGTGGTGCTGTAGGTCTGCAAGCATTTTCATTTGAAAATTTATGACCAGGGACTGGTTATAGAGAAAACCCGCAAAAGTTTTTTCAGTACTATCCTGACTTCCCCAAGTTGAACCACAATGCTCCCCAGAAGTTAAACTGAGGCCCATCTAATACTGATTAAATGAAACGCGTAGATCCCTCGCTAGCTACCAGCCAATATACATCCTACAGGCCTCTGATTTCTGAGGTGAAGCAACCAAATTTGGGTCAGTGCAGACACATACCTGCAGTATCACCTGCCTTTGACATGGTAACTGCCAGCCTAATCTTTTGGAGATATCTATAAAGCAGCTGTTCTGGCCTCTCCAACAGCCACTTAGTTGCTATTTGTGCAAGCTGCTGCATATTTTAGCTTTGCTAGCAATAATAAATCATACAGGCCTTCTATCACTGCCATAGGAAGAAAAAAATCCCATTTTTCAACATCTGTGGGTTTTGTTTCCTGCTTTTGCATTCTGCCCAATTTCAATACTAGGCAATAGACTAATCAGGGACTTTTTAGTGGCAGTTGGTGCAGATCACATAACTTCTACCAATTACAGTGAATCACTCAGTTTTAACAATCTCAGCTTTTGTTTCTAGTAAAGTTCACTTTCTGATTCCTGAGTTGAAATGTTTGGAATGCAAAAGCTGAAAGGGAACGCTCAAATTCAAAGAAAAAAACTGTTTTCCTTGGATTCATAATGATTATAGGAAATTTTTATAGGAAAGTTTCCTACTGAAGCAGTGACAAGATGTCACTAAATATAAGGCCTAAGCTACCTGACAGCAGCCTTTAAAGTCAAATATTTTCTGTATAAATAAAACAACAATGGCATAAAATAGAAAAATTCCCTCTGAATTTCCATAACAGTGCATTCCTTTCTATTTTTAATAAATAATCCCCTGTATCTTGTTACAGAAAATTTTAACCTACATTATAGTTGTCAGAAGAAATCTGACTTGGGATTCCTTGATGCAGATTTTCCAGCACGCCACGTCTGCAGTGTATCAGTTTTCCAACATGTCAGTGATTCAACAAGAACATTTCATTAAACTCTAGCAGAGACTGTAGATGATTAATAACCCCAGATAAAACCTCAACTGCCCTTTTAAATCTGGCAGATAAACAGCAGTCCCATCGCAAAAGGAGAAGCTGCTGGACAATGGACAGTAAAGTGCACCTTCTCCAAGGAACCAGGTTGTGCCCACTTTGCCTCAGGAGAGGAGATGAATATTGTTAAATCTCACTTGCTGAAGCCTCGTAGGTGAACTGCATAGTTTGTCATAATTGGCAGTCATCGCTGAGGGTAAGCCAAGACTGGAATAGCAAAGCTGTTGCGTAGGAAGTGCGCTGGCAGAGGATGTGTGGAGAAACTAGAATAATGGCAGGCTATGTTATACCCAACTTCAACTAATACACCGGCTTTGCTGTGAAGTTTAAGATGTACTTTTTATTTAAATAGGAGTATAGCGCTTCTTATATCAACAAAGAGTTTCCATACACAAGGCTGACCAAGAGGTATTTTTGATTTAATGCCTCTCAAAAAAATTAAATGAGGAAATATTTTTACATGTGCTTACTAGACTTCAAACATTTTTCTTGAAGCAAACAGTGTGGATTATTCATTAAAATACTTTAAACAAATTGCAGGTTTGTTTTTTTATTTGCTTGCCTAGCTAAATATTGAGGTTCTCCAGTAATTTTTACCTGTTCCTCATGCAGGGACATTTGTTTTTATCTTTGACCAAAGGAATAGGCAAAACTACTCCTGCAGTTAACCTGAATAATTAGCATCTGAATAGGGCCAGACAGGGAAGCTGTATTGTGTTCCTAGAGTTCCTGCCTGTGGCAGACACTGAGGGTCGATTCTGCTACCAGCTGCACAAGTTCTTCTTGGCTTCAGCACAGGGGGATTACAGGGAGAGAAGCCCTGTGATATTGCCTGGGGTGTAGTGACTAACTCCCAAAGATCATCAGCAGGCAGCACATAACCACATGCCAGCACATGCAGCCCTGCTATCAAGCTGCAAGCTCTTTGGGACTTCTGGGCCCCACTCAAGTGAGTTCGTGATGAACATACTTCAGTGCTTCCTTTGTAGTGACTCTCATGTATCTATACATACAAACCTGCATACATACCATATATGCATACATGTATCCGTGTGTGTGTATGCACCTTTTCCTTTCATGGAAACAGAACCTGAAAAGAACAGTATATATTAGATTATATAAAAGACCTCATGGGTGGGATCTAGTCCTCTGCGATGTACTGGGTCACACTCTTCTTCCATCAGCCTTTGTACTCCCCAGTGCAGCCATGGTTTGAAGCTTTCTGACCAGGTTAAAAGATCGCAAACAGTATAGAACAACTGAGAATACTCTGAGATCTTTCCACTGAGCTCCAGAAATTTGAGTTGTCACAGTTACCTTTCTACTATCCCATTGCTGGTAGCCTGATTCTTTTTCTTGGTCTTCACAGCTGTATAGAGAAGAACCAGCTGAGGACTTTGCCCAGGAGCATACCTTTGAAAATAACCAGTTATTGTAGCCAAAATGTTTTAATAGAGTCAAAATAAAGACTTGAGATAACTCAGTTTTTATTGCAAGATTTAATTCAAATTTCATATCTGCATCTCTGTTCTCAAACTTCAGGGTACAGGTGTTCTTTGGGAGCTTAAGAAGTTGGAACAAGTTCTGCCATTTTATGCCAATTGAAGATTTATCCATAAAGTTACAGGATTGTATTGATACCATTTCTGTCACTTGAACTGCTAGTTTAACCAAGTATTACTAGTTCAAGTACTTGGTTTTGAGAAAACATTATTGAATGACAGAGGAAGGAAAGGAAAAGAAAGGCTATTTTCTTCCTTTCAAAGAAATCTCACTGTTAAAACTACAATATAAATCCCCAGCTGACTGTCCCTCTGAACTCAGCCATGCTCACAGAAACAGTGCGGTTCAAAAGAAGCCATAGCACCAGCTCTGTGACCTTCAACAGCACCTTTCAGGCTGAAGTTTTCATTACAATGCTACAGCAGCTTTTCCACAGGCATTTCCATAGAAACATAAAGCAAATTCTTTTCCTGGAATAATAATTTCTGGTGATTCATTGGTTACAGTTCTATTTCCTGAGCCTTCTGAATTTATGCTGAAAGGTTTCCCACAGTTTGCAGAGAGAAGTCTTCTTATCCTCAGACATTGGCACTGGCCCCGGGGCCATTTAGCCAGATTAAGGGTGGTCATGACACTGCTGGCCTGGTAGGGTTTATTTGTTTCACCCAAAGCCCTCTGCTGCATTTCATTGGAGTGGTGCAATCTCCTTGTTTTCCTTCAGATAGTTTTCCCACCCCCCTCCCTTACTACTTTCTTTGTGGTGTGACTTTGGTAGCAGTGGGTTAGTGACTTGACCCCACCAACCGCACTTTATACGTGATGAACTATGTTAACGTTGGGAAGTAGACACTGGAGATTGAAGTTGGACACCGTATGTCACTGTTTCTTTATGATATATGATTGGTGTTACATATCTCAGTAGTGGGGAGGGGGTTCTGCTTTAAGACAAAAATTTGTCATAGTTTTTAACAGACACACAGAGGCAAAACTCAGCCTGAAAAAACAGCTGTGCAGATGTAACATTTCTTTTGCTTAAACTTCAATTTAAACTCAGCGAAGACTTGTTTAACAACTCTTCTCTTGTTCAGCAAATTCTCAGGAGCTAAGGAACAGAAGTCTGCTCTCACTTTTCCTTCTTCTTGCTCTTCCTCAGTAATTGCAAATGCCTTTCCTCTCCTGCTATGCAAGCTCAGAGTCCTGCAGGGAAAAGCCAGCCTGAGAGCAGCTGAAATAAAAATCCAAAGCTTTCTGAGCATTTGGGGAACCTCCTCTACTTCTGACATGTCCTTCTCATACAGATTGTCTCATTACAAAAGCCTATCCCCCTTTATTAATGCTTTCTTTTCACCTTCACCTAGATTCAATTTATACTTGTCTCATTTCTTTGTATTCTGCCATGTTCTGCCTTCAACATTGCTTATACTTTTGCTTTAAATTCTGTTGAAGTTTCCACATTATTCACTTGGGGTTTGTGCTCCTTCAAGCTTTTTTCTCACCTTGTACCAGTACTGGCAGTTTAGACCATAAACTCTTCAGAGTTCTGCTCTGCTCTGAGATTTCACTATGCTGGGAGCAGTGCAGGCCCATTGAGGGCAGATGTTTAGGCACTAAACCAAAACCTCCTCAGCTTTAAATGTTATTTGATATACTGAAGCCTATGATGATTTCTTTGCTGGTGTATCTAGAAATAATATCTGCTGCAAAAAAACTCCTATTTGGAGCTACCTGGAGCATGTGATTTTTCAACTTTCTGCTGAGCTCCTGCTTGAAATTCAAAACATTTTAGTAAATCTGTGGCTTTTGCAGAATGTCTCCTCCTGCCATTCTTTTCCCTTGCCTAACCCAGAGACCTGGGAGAAATTGTAAACCCACATTGCAAGCCACAGAAAAGCTCCTTTCGATTGCAGTGAGGTTCCCATTTCCTGCTTTTTTTTCTATGGGTTTCTCAAGCAAGTGAGAATTTCAAATAAAATTAAAATTCAGTTAAATTTAAAATTGAACATATGTTGTCACTGACATAAATACTCTCCCAAAAAGAGTTGCCTTCCTACTTCCATTGTAGTCAAGCGTTTACCTCTGTTAAAACAAAGTATCTCTATTATTAAAAGAAGAAATCTATATGTGCTTAAAAAGCATGCATGCACAAACCCATGAGTTTGACTGCAGGCACACAAATCTGTTTCACAGTAAGGAATAACAGCAGTAAAACTACAGCATTAGTCACATGAAATTTGTCCTCCCTTTAAAAAGACACAAGTCTTTTCCATTTTATACTTGGTCTGGAAAGCTGGAATGCTGGAAAGCTCCCAAGGTCAGCAATTGAAACTGGTTGGAAAATTTTCATGTCAGACAGGACATGTTGAAAAGATAAGCTCTTTTGAGGGAATTCACACCTATTTTGATGAAACTTCACATATACCTTTGATTCTTTTGCTTGGAAAAATGTTGAATCACTTTTCATATGATGCACTGTCACAAAATACATTTTATTTTGATTTTTCTCCTGTGCTTACATGGTGATGCAACACAAACAATTTAATTTAGTAAAAAAGCAAAGATGTTTTCATATTGAGCAGAAGGTGTTCTTACAGCTTTCCAACTTAAAAATACTATAAAAAAAATAGAATAGGTTGACTAGTAAATCACACTGACATCTGTAATATGCCTTAGCTGAACGTTCATTATATACTCAAATATAAATTAAAATTAAATTTGAATGTTCAGATTTGAAAGATCTTTTCTAAATATTCAAATTGGGACTCAGAGACCAGTTTCTAAATGCTGTTATTTCATGAATCAGAAAGTCCAATTTTGACCTGTTCTGTAAAGAGGGACATACTAATTGTGTACTGTCCAACCTTCATAGTGAGTGGCTAAGGATGTTGATTATAAGACCATCCCTATGCAGAGAAGCACTGCTCAGAAGATGATGGCAGGGTCAGCCTTGTAACTTCTGGCTGGACTGTCAAAATTTACTTCAAATGTGCCTTCAGAACTGAGCACTGATCAATAACAATGATTAGCAGGAGGCATACTTTGGGAGGAGGTCAGGAGTAAAAGGGGTCAAAGACAAACTATAGAAATGGGGAATCCTTCTCCATAGGTTTTGTTCTGAATTTTTTTGTTGGACTTTTTTCCTTTTCATGCCTCTGAACTGATCTGTTTTTATAACATTGCACTGATTTGTGGTGTTGTATGGACTACAATTGGGTTGATTTCCCCGGAGGTTTTATCATATTCTTATCACAACAATCAGAAAAGCTTCATCTCATCCTTTTGACTATATCTAGGTTACAGTTCCCATCCCTTGAGTCACCATCAGAATTACTTACCCTTTATTCTGGCAACTCCCTTCCACTTCTCAGCTCACACATGTAATTGAGCTGATGACCTACTTTGGGCTCCTCCGGGGTTTGAATTTCTTTTTTTCCTTTTGTGTCTTCTCAAAGTAGAGTTTAATCATATGAGATTGTAATTGATGTCTGTCTTTTGTTCTTCCTACTCCTCTTTATCATCCTTGGAGCCATCTGTGTTCCTGTGTTAATGTTCCACCATTTTACCCAACCTGCCTGTGGTTTTATTTGCTGTGTCTTCCCCAAGACCCGTTTACTTTGGTCTAAGCTACCTGGTCAAACAGCAAGAATATGCTCTGCCCATTTAATTTTAACTTGAATCTTTTAGAAATAACAGCCACTCTCAGCTTTACATTTTTGAAAATACAGAAAAAAACCAGGCTTCTCAATCACTGAACTCTTGAAGAATATAAAATCCTTTGCCTAAAGTTTAGAAATGCTTTGTTTTCCTTTATCACTTAATAGATACTGTCAGAAAGTCTGGCACTGACAGGCTGTGTCCCTCTTAGATGCAGATACAGACCTGTGGCTGCTTTCAGGGTTTCCCAGTGTTTCTACTCTGTGCTGGAACAGAAACAAAATGTTTGAAAAGTGGCAAAAATTACATTGCCAAGTTGGCCGCATTCCAAATGAAAATAGTAATTTCGGAAACTTGGAAAATTTGTCATTCTGAATTTGTAAGTCAGAAACCTTGGAAGGTGCAGAGGAAGATGAAGAGAGGAGAGATTCTTTTATCTAAGTAGCAGATTTTACCTGTGACTACATCCCATTCTGGCAAAAATATAACAGAATGCAGTCTCGGTATGTGATTTACATGCCTGCGTTGATCTTCTTCCAAAGATTGCTATCAATTATTATGAAGCAATTTTGCCTCTGTTTGGAAGACAAAATGTCGAAGCCTTCATAATCCCTGATGGAAAGTGCTTGGACTGATAGTTTCGAACTTGTGATCGATCCATAGACCCTGACCATTATGGGCTTATTTTCAGGCAGATCTGAATACTGACTAAGCAAATCCAGTTCACATGTGACATTTTAAAAACCCTGCCTTTATTTTTCAAACTGCCATGAAACTCCCATACAAATAAAGTCTTTCTTGTATTTTTCTGAGTTTTAAATGAGAAAAAAACTTATGAACTTCCTAAATTCTAAATGCTATGCCCAGAATCAGTGGTAATCACTGGATTACAAATATTGGGAACTGGTCTTTTTTAAATGTGGATTTTTACCGGCTCAGGTATTACCCATGGAAAATATAGCAGCCTTTCCAGATATGGGAGGAGTATGATTTGCATTAATTCTCTTGTTTGAAAGGTTTCTGTTTGTTACAGGAAAAAAGGCAGTGCTTTAAATTAATTGCTGTTATAAATATCTGACATCACATCTAAGTGCTCATTTGACCTAAATAGATGTCATCTATCTTTTTTACATTCCTATAAAGACAGTAAGTAGTCTTCTGGAACTGTATGTAAGATACATGGTTATGTTCTATTACTGATTCTTATTTAGCAGGAGTTAAGTTACAGAAGATCTTCCACAAAGCAGCACTAAAGACTGTTTTTTTTTTTTTTAATGAAAACCTAAGTAAGTTACCACAAAAAAAAACCACAGCAATCTCTACCTGTCTTTTGGAGAGAATTTATTTCGCAATATTCTGCTATGCCTTTGGAAGACAGAAGGGAATTAACTATTGGCCTGTGTTTCAGTATTACAGCTACAAGTGCAGAGCACAGAAAAATGGGAAACGTATTACATGTTAATTATAGTCAGTTCTAGTAATATCATGTAGTGTTAATGGGCTAAGCCATTAAGAATACATTTTCCCCAAAAAATTACATATAATCTTTGTTGTAGCTTAAGATATAATCATCAGGTTACTCTCAAGTGAAGGATTAAACCCAGAGAATTCAGACTCAAATGTACACGAAGTTGCAGGATCTGAAGGATTAGAAAGTATATTCTACCCTGAAGCAATACAATAAAATAAACAGATGATTACAAAGGCTTTTTCTTATTTATGGCTCTAAAAGAAACACGATTTCTAAAATAATTTTACTGAAGACTATAATGTGTGGGTTCTTCCTCGTTTTACTCTTGAAACAGAATATTTTCAAACACAGAAGCTTAATTCCTTGAATATTCCCCATAAAACAGTATTTCATATGTCTTTAGTCCATTTTCCAATGTAGAGCAGATCTAGTAAGTTAGCTTAGCCATCCTGGTAAGTTAGCTTAGCCATCTTCCTCTTTTTTTGTTGTTATAGATATCATTTGTTCTCCTGAAATAAAATTAAATGCCTTTTTTTTTCCTAAGAATGCAATTTACTTACCTAAATGGCTCTGAATAAGTGAGATGTAGAGTAAATTATGGCTTTTTAACTGGAGTAAGTACTGTTACTGCCAGAATAGGTGTGTGATCCCAGTCCCACTGATACGTTTTAGAAGAGGGTAATTCTTTGTAACATTTTCTGAAGGTTATTTTCAGCTTCCCCTGAAAGACAAAATTTTGCTTAACAACATGGGAATTAAAGGAATTACAATCTTTATTAAGCTTTAAGTACAGTTGTATACACAACACTGAATTATCCTTGCATTGGCTGCTTGAAGAACCCATCATTAAAATAGCCAAGGACAAAAAAGCAGATCTCACGCGAAGCAGTAAATTGCTTTAAGGTAACATTTAACAGAGCTTGGTGGTGTGTTTTTCAAAAGCATTCTGTTGCCAAGAACTGGAGAAAGTAATTTTGGAGAAATACACTCCTTTTGTCATAGAAAACCACGTGAAAAACTCTGTCTTCCTTCCAGCTGCTGAGCCCACCAATGCTTGCTCCTTTAATAATGACCCCAGTGCTGTAACAGGGGATTTGTGAGCAGCCGTTTGCATCTATATTCACTCCAGATATATTAATGGGCTTTTCAGAAGCAAAGGGGCACAGTGTCTATCTGGGTAAGATGGGGCCAGCATGCATAACATGAACAAGGTATTGTTGCACCAAGAACTTGAACTAGTTTTCACTTACCTGGGGCATCAAAGATGAGCTACGCACTGGTTTCAGTTCCAAGGCTTTGCACAACTGTACCTTCTGTTTACATTTCTTCTCTCATATTCCCCAGGGTGCCAACACCTTTCCAACCTGAGGCAGGAGCCTGTTCTTTATCTGCTCCTTTTTCACCCTTCACATACACTCCAAAGCTTGCATCTTGATCTCTGTTGCCCAGTTGGCTTTTGGGAGGGCAAGCAACAACAAAATAAAAAAGCCTTTCAGAAAATCTTCTGTCGGCCCCTTTTTCCCACTCATTTGAAAGCTCCCAGGGGACTATCTGTTCCATGCAGCATTCCAGCTTTCAGTGTCCACACCTCAGCCCTGTGCTCGCCCTGCTCCTCACCACTGTACTGACTTGCAGGCTGCACTCCTTGTGGTGTGGATATGGTCATCTCTTGGTCAAAGATCCCCTGTGCTCACTCTCCTTCTGATGTCAAACCAGCCCATTACTGATATCAGGAGGATCAGAAGGTTCTCTGATGTTCTCTGATGTAATTTCTCTGATGTTCTCTGATGTTTTCCAGGGGAGAAAAAGAATGTCACATCTTCTGAATGCTCCTTGGCTGAAGGTAAAGTATGTAGCAGCTTCAGAGAGTGATTGTTAGAGCCCATTGCTGCCCTCCAAACTTGCCTTGGCATGAAAATGGATACTGACAGTTGCATATTTTTGGCAAGGAAAGATTTTATTCTGGTGCACAGGCCTGAATTTGGACATGTTACTTCATAAGCTCTTGAGGTAAGGGTATTGGAGAGGAAACATTGACACAGGTTGCCTAACTTGAGTCTAGGTATAGTATCCAGTCTTATTCTTGTGTTCTCTGATATAGGATGGACAGCACAGAGACTTTCTAAAAATACTTTCAAAGGATTTTTTGGAGGCCTCCTGCACTGCTTTGAACTGCGTAGAAGACACCTTTGTAACTAGTATGCACAAACTCATTTTCTGCTTTTCAGCTTCTGGTGAAAACTTACCCCAGATGAGAAGTTTCTTACCCTCTTTAAAAGCTTTCCACCTGTCCTGATAAAGCATTCCTACAGCCTGAGGAACCCTACCATGAAGGCAGACCTGTCCCCAGATAGCTATTCTCTACTCACTGTCTGGCCCAGAGAAGTGCTGGTTTGACTCATACAAATTAAAATTACTTAAAATCATTTGGGAGTGCCCAAACTGTGTTGTGAGGGCCTGTGGAAAGCTCAGGGGGATTTTGTCAGGAAAATTCTCTCATGGTCTCCTTGGGGACCTCAGAGAGCCTCCTTTGACCATTCTGTGCCACATCTTGGCAGTTACCCCTTGCTCAAGCTCTCTGCTGCAGTTGCCTCTGTTTCAGTGGAGGGAATGAAGCAAGACGGTAGAGGAAGGAGTGGGAGAGACTGCTGTGGAAAGAGGAGAACTACTAGGAAGTAGGAGTGGTGGGGTCTGGATATTTTATTCGGTCTGCACCAAACAGGGCTTGAAGGCCTTGTCCATAGCTACTTAAATATCACTGACTTACTTAACTTTCCAACTACTAATGCTTCTCTTTCACATAAACTCCCTTTTTATCTATAGGTGAATATCATAATTTTGCCCTCTGAGAAGAATGAATTTGAAATGCTAGATTAAAATCTACCCATTCAGCTTTTACATGGTTTTGAATAAAGTATTCCTGCAAAACAAATGTATATAATGCTTTCCTGTCACAGATCTAATTAACTTGCTAAAATATGCTGTCTAGGTATACTGCCCTAGCACAGGATACACTTAACAATTTGGTTCATTTAATTACATATCAGGAACACTGAGAAAATAGTCTTGCCACAAACTCAGAAGCTTTAAGAGCCTATTTTTCCAAAAGAGAGGAAAAGCTTTTACACTGTTCTATTCAGTAGGACAATTTTTGTTTAGTCTTAGAACGTGTATTATATATACACCAGGTGAAGACCATTGGCACAAGTTCAGCTATCAGGTATGCTGTAAATACTGCAGATCCTTCAGGACAGTATCTTTAACATCTCTGCTAGCAACAATAAGCATGTAAAGACATGCTTGTGTGTGCTGGTTTGTCTGTATTTCTGCTGTGAACATGAACTGAAAGTCATTTTAAAATGGCAGGCTTTTCAAACTTTATTCTTTGGCTTGCAATATCTGTGTTCAGTTTCCTTTACAAAGATTTCTATATTTCCAAGGAAGAGCTAGCTGACAATGAGACTGTAGCTCCATGATCTTTTATACTAGATCTGAGTATTTCTGCCATCTGCAGCAATGCAAGTTTGACCCAGATTTCATGGGAACCCGCAGTCATACCCTTTCAAAATTAGCATGGCAATTCCTGTGCAAACCAGCATTCATCAAGGGACTAATGCCCCATATCCCAGTGCATATTGTGTCCACTTTAGTTCATTTATTTTTTATTTTACTTATGTTTATGTATAGGAGTTTTAACCCTGCTGCCTTGTAGGGATGGTTCCCAAGGAAGATAGCTTTCTGGTTTTAGAAGGTTACTGGGGGCCAGCACTGCACCTAAGGAACGAGAATCTACAATGTGGAGATGGCAGGTGACTGGTGATGACAGGATGGTGAATTGGCCAACTGAAGATGATCATTCTTTGCAAATTAACATTCTGATGGGTAGTGAGAAATAAGTACATCCCATTTCCAGTCAGTGAAATCTCCCATTCAATCTCCCATTCAGTCTAAGGGATCCCCAAACAAGCACAATCCAACTCTTGTATTGCATGTGATACTTGTGGATGCTTATGCATCCGCAAGCAGTCTTGTGCGGTTACAACATAAAGGGGGTGCTCTTTCCCCGGCTCATGCTTAATTCTTTAATCCGTAATGCATCAGCTGAGATTAGAAGTGTGATTCATGCTCACCTATTTTCTGGAAGCTGCCTGGGAGATGGATAAAAAGGCTATTGCTCTTTTCATTAAAAGCTCTTTGGAGTAATAAATGTCGTATCCACTGTCAGTGCCAGCATCTGCATTTGGAAAATAGTTACCATCTTGTTCAAGTATGAGTTTAGAAGATGCATCACATCCTAGAGCATAGAGGCACCTGGAGACAGGCCTACGGGCATGATGAAGTTGGCCATGTGGGTCAGCCTTTCAGGGTGAGTTTGGGAACCACAGATCCACAAACTGGGAGCAGTTTCCAGCTATTCAAGAATTCTGCGTTCCCAGAATATTACTTGTCCCACACCCACTTTCTGACTTTGGCCCACTCAGACACAGTGACCTGACCATTGTCCTCATGCTGCCAACTTTCTTAGGAGGGCTGAGATACTACAGGCCCAGATACTACTGAGGAATTGACATGGTACCTGAAATCTCCCTGCTCAGGTTGCAGTCAGGTTCTGTGGCAGGCAGAGGGAACAGGCTATGGTTCCTTTAGGCTGGCCCCAGATTCTTGCTCTTTTCTCTGTGCTCAGTAATGAGCCTGAGATAGATGGGATTGTTCCATTTCACTGCATGGATGCTCTCTCCAGAACCTTACAGTGTCTATGTGCAGACCAGTTGAAATCATGGCAGTGCCTGAAGAAAATGGTAAAAAATCACTTTTGGGCCAGCTCTGACTGATCAGTGATGCCATGCTGTAGTTTAACATAGATGAGACAATTTGTCAGATCTTGTGGTGATCTGCATAAAGGAAAAGAAAGATCCATGGTGAAACAAAGCATATTGTCCCAAGCCTGTACATCAAGGAAGGCATCTAAGGACAGTGATTTCATAGCAGTAAGAGTAAAAAGGAATAGACCATCTTCAAAAACTTGAGACAGATGCTCACTCAACAGAGCAGGACATAAATGCTGTGTCTACTCAGAAAGAAAGTGCGATGGATTGATTTTTTTAAATAACTTTAAATCACAACTGTGGCTCTGTATTGCATTTTCTGTCTGCATTACATGCAACAGAATCTAACACTAAGAACTCTCAAAATTGCTTCAGCAATAAGTAGCCTAAAAAGTTAAGCTATCACACTTACCAGTATCAAAGTGGGTGAAATTATTGTGAATTGCTAAAATCATTGCATTTTCCATGTAGCCACCATAGAAAATGCTCTGCTAGTGCTTCCCGAAAGACTTCAGGTGAGATATTCTGTACCATAGTCCAGAAACTGATACCTAGAAAAGTGATTTTGTCTCAAAGGGACTGGTTCTCCATCACTGTACTGTAATGAAGCTTTCACATCAAGGCCTCAATACTTCAAATGTATGTGTGGAAAACTGCAAGATAAAAAAGATCAATTTGTGGCCGGTGGGCTTGATGACAATAGCTTGTCACTGATTGCTTCAAATGTTTATAGCCTATGCTTGGTGTCTTCCAAATTAAGAAAGTATGAACTGTGCGCTAAGTCAACCACAATCTTATGTCTTGTTAAAATCACTGACATGAATGCTGGGGTCACTCTGATTTAACTGAGAACTGGTATCAGTGCAGCATAAAGTGAAGAGAACCTGAAGGTTTAGCAAGGGAACATACTAAGACATGTAGAGTACCACTGGATTTCTTGATTAGCCAGGTCACAGAAGGTACATTGTGGCATAAGAAGTCAGAGAATAAATCCCAAGCTGTGTGTAAGGATAGCTTCTCTACCAAACCTATTTTCTCCCTGCACAGCTGAAAAGCATCTGGCAAGCAGTGAGAAAGGTGGCTTTGAGCAACTTAAGTCCATTCCTCTGATCCTGGGCCAGCTGGGGACTGTTTAGCCCTCTGCATAATTCAGAGAAGCCTAAGGCTGTGCTTTCTGCTCTGTGCTGACATGCCTTCTTCAGAGAAGGTGGGGAGAGCAGGTGGTAGGGAGTAGGCATAGCCCTGGTTGGATTCTCCTCTGTCTCTGGAACAGCAGAGCTGCAGGGCAGCTCTCTGCCTGCTTTTGTGCTGTTGAGGCAAATGTTACACGAAGTGTTGAGTCTGCTCTGCATGGAGCAATCAGTTAACTTCAGAGATCTATTTATTTATTTTAGCATAAAACACTCTTGAGGGCTTCTGATCTAGATGGGTCATGACTCAACAAATGCTTTACTTATTCCAGTATCATACCATGTTGCTGCCCTGGGCTTGTTTCTGATCTTAGGCACTTGAAGTGGAGTTTCGATAGCTGGGCAGCTTTCAAAATCAGCAAGTCAGACAAAAGAAGAAAACGAACGAAGGCGCAGCACACTCATTCAGCGTAATTGTCTGACATCTGTAGCAGTTAATTGCTGGAGATGAGAAGCAAATAAATCTCTGTTTTATGACTACACAGAGATCAGCAGCATTACAAAGCAGGGTCTGTTTCACATAATGGCCAAGGAAGAGGCACGAATCGATTTTCATTTACATTGTAAATAATGTGATAATAAGACAAGGCGTTGGGCTCAGCCCAAGAAGTTTTCAACTTTTCTTGCTCCAACTACGTAGGTTTAAAGTGCAAAGAATGACTAAATCATCAAAAGGACCTTGCTTCGGTCTCTGAGCAGAGACTTAACTCTGACCAACCACACTAACAAAGTTTCATATATAAAACAGATTTTCTTGGAGAAGCTCAGTGACATCTTAGTAAGTCAAGCAGAAAAGGCTTACAATGTGTTAGCTTGCAGGAAAGGGAGAGCTAAGGCAGTTGCTCTTTCCCCTGCTTTTTAAAGCATCACTTGCACACGGAAGAACACTGCCTGCTTTTGACTTAGGCTGAATTTCCCTTCCATTAGCATTGTGAAGTCAGCCATGCTACTGGTGCTACTGGAGGAGTCTTAGCCATTGAAATCAGTGGGAGCCTGTTCATGTAAATGAGTAGACTTGAGGTTGAAGGAGAATCAGTCACCATATGTCTCATCTATTATTCTCCCTCTCTAAATATAGCCCTTGCTGTTGCTCAGAAGCTATGTGGTGGGCTCACGCAAGCTGGGAAACCTTCCAATCTGATGTCATCACATGGGACATCCTGCCTGCGACAGTGGGGGCCTTGTCCAGCCAGCTGGCCCTGCCATTCCCTTGCATGTGTATCCTCCTGGAAGTGGGGGCCAGCCTTTGCTACCATACTCAGGATCTCCTCTCATAGCTTTGCTTTCCCTTCCTGAAACAAGAATATTCTGAGCAACTTTAGAATATACTGGAAACCACTGGAATTGCTGGGAACAAAGGTGGCCTGTTAGCTTCCCCCAGCCCAGATGTCAGGGTGAGTTCATTATAAACTCCCTACCCCCCTCATAGAAATTCCTGTCAAGAAGAGAGTTTGGAAAGGGGCCCAAACAGCTCCTCCAAAGACTATTCACAGATTGGCAGCCCCAAGTGTTCACTCCTTATAAATTAAGCCTATGAAACCATGCAGTTACTAAAAATAACCCATCTGGGTGTCTTTCTATTTGTTTTTCATTTTGAGGGGCACTGCAGGTATGTGTCACATTACAATTTTTTGGCTAAGCAGTCTCTTTTTCAAGAGAGCATAATATGAGTTCCTTGCAGAATAACTTGACTCCAGGAGCTGGGATGCTAAAGAACGAAACTACTCCAGTTAGGATTCTCACACAGCTGTGAAAATCGATTACCGTAGTAATCGATTAAATTTGAAAAATCGAAGCTGGTGTTTCAGTACAGTCTCCTCTTGTTAGGCAACCAACTTGTCCTGATGTTGTTAATCAGAAGAATGGCAATAGAAAGTGAGTGGTTGGCTTGCATGTATGAGAGTAGGAGACATACTTAAATCACCACTAAATAGCTCAGTCTTTAAGAGGAGCCACTCTTCAACCCAGTGTGAAGCCTGCAATACAAGATTCAAAAAGACATTTGGAGAAGTATCTGTTGGAGATGATGTCTGACATGAGGCACAATCTCATGTATAGAATCACAGAATCATAGAATAGTTAGGGTTGGAAAGGACCTTAAGATCACCTAGTTCCAACCCCTCCTGCCTTGGGCATACAATATGTGTATCTGGTCTTATGTAAAACTGTTCATTTACATAACATTGCTATTTAAAATTCAGATATACCCCTTTTTCTGGTAGCATTCTTAAAACATGTATTTAAAAGAAGGCAATCAACTGTTCTTAAGTCCGAAACTTCCGTTGCCTGATGAAATGCAAATAAATCCTAAGGATTAAATCCTTGATGCTGCATTTATCCTCACTTTGCTCTATGCTAAGTATCTTGTATTTGTCATAGATGTCTTTTACACATGGGAAGAGGATCTTTTGTTGTGCATTTTTTTAGGAGCCAAGGAACAAGAGAATTCAGAGAATGAATAGTCTAGTGCTAGTATAGGTATGTTGAGAGTAGGAGGATCTATCATGTTGCTTCACTTGAGAAAACTCAAGGAACAAACACAGGCTTTAGCAACCTCTAGTGTTTCAAGTGTAGCGCTGTGATCTCAGTTTGCTCCAGAAGGAAGCTGTGGCTGTGGTGAATTCTTGTAGGCAATCATATAAGCCACCAAAAAAAAAAGGCAGAAAAGTGAGAATGGAATAGGAAAATTGTGGGGAAGATGCCTTTGCATTGTAGAGGAAGTGGTGTAAATAAAGGAAAAAATGAAGGAACAGAGGTGGCATGTTTTCCGATGTGAAGAGCTGCAAAATGAAGCAATTCTTGTAAATGTGTGGCAAAAGATCAGCGTATTTTCAGAATAAATGTGTTAAATAGGTCTTGAAATTCTTCTCATAGCTAAGGAAAAGGGAGAGGAAACTAAGGTGAGATATGGGGTCTTTACTGAGAGTTACTGCTGCAGAAGTAGAGACTAAAAACAGAAGCAGAGATGAATGTACATGCTTGCATTTTCATCCTGGGGTGGACCGAGCAGAAGAAACAGTCAATATTGTAAATGTCCTCAGGGCTGATGGGTTTTGGTCAGCAATCAAACCTCTGACAGAGCGCCACAAAGCAAGTAACAATTGACAAAGAACTCCCCAAATGGTAAACTCTGCTGCGTCATGAGTATAACATATGCACTGTATTGACTGATTTTAATGTGTATGCTCCAGAAGTAGTGAGCTTAGTATCAAGGGATGTGAGAATGCTCCACTCTGACATACACTTTGATACTCTTATCTACTCCCTCTATCTTCTGTTCCGTGAGCCCTAACCCTATGTCATGTAGCACTGTCGTCCTCCCCTTGCATTTTCATAGGCACAATAAAGGGTAGGGAAGTTTTTCATGCTGAGCACAAGTCAGCTTTCAGAGTTTTGCATTCTCACTTTTGTGCCTGCCAGCACTTTTCTTCTCCTTCCACCCCTCGCCCCCTCTTTTCCTGTCATGCCTTTTTGTCACACAGCCTGTGCATTAATCACTAATCTCTAGACCACACTAGGAGGTCTGAGAGAGTGCAAGTGGATCACTCAAGGTGAGCATAACCAGTCTTACCTGAACACTTTGTCTGCAAGTGTCTTGACATCCTTGTAAATTAAAAGCAGCATTCACCCTGTTAAAGGCTGAAGAGTTATGGCTGACAATAATCACTGTGCAGGATGTACACACCCAATCAATCAATCCTGCAGCTTGTTGACAAAAATGCTAGGTATGGTAATTTACTGTTTAAATATTGTGAAATGAGCTGGTAGTTTCAGCAGCTCCTAGTCAGCAGGTCTGGTATCACACGCATGAACAAAATGTCACAATTGCTTCTAATCGGCAACCCTGTTGACAATTGCAGTAAAGGCTCTGGGTAATATGAGCAGAGAAACTTGACTGTTCTCTTATCACGAGAGTGTGATATCTTAGTAGAGACATGTGGAAAGCTGTCAGTGCTGTCATCCATGCTGGCCTTCAACTGTGCTTAAATATCTTCAACCTCCCAAAGGATTAGTGGGTCTAGAATCAGTGAGAGGAGAAGGCAGAAAGAGAGGAGAAAAAAGTTTGAATGAGTTATGGTACATGTAAATCTTCTGTGTAGAGTTCATTCATATACTTGAGCATTACTTGGTTTTAGCAGAACACTATGCAGTGTGGATGAAATTTTTAAGCTTGAGTGCTGAGTTGGAACAGCCTATATACCTACTATACAGCTACACACTAAGTCTTTAGGGGCAATGTACTGAACACTTCTAGAAATCGAGCTATTTACTTGACCACATCTGAAAATATCAGCCAGCAATGACAGCATGCCAGTTTTTGCAGCTAACCACATCACTAGGCTCAGGTGGGAATCCAAGATCTGCTTCAAAGGCCATCAAGCCTTTGAATTTTGGATCAGGCCTCAGTTAGTTCCAGGGAATCTAACCTGGTATAGCACCTTCTTCTGCCACGCTCAGCATTTAAATAGAACTAGCTTAAACTTGCTCAGGCTTGGTAAGAATCCCTAAGCCTTGCAATCCACTCACTGATACGGATCTTGCATCCACTTATACATTGCCTCTCAATTTGGCCATTGAGTCAAAAGTAGATGCTATCTATCTGCTTTACTCTCCTACCTTCTGGGATACAGAAAAGACTAACAGAAAAGCAGCATAAGGAATCATGTAAGTTAAAGTAGTGGGTAACTCTCAGAGAACAAAAGCAGAAAAACTTGTCTTTCTGGAAAGTGCAGCCTTCTCTGTTTTTTCATTTAAGCATAGCACCTTCTAACATCTCTTTGGATTGAAAGTGGGGAAGACAGGTGATAATTTTTGAATAGCTCAGGAAATGTGTCTGGTGATGCTGTCAGCTTTCATGGCTGATATAGAGCAAGGCTGAAATAATCACATTGATCCTACACATTTTGTATAACAGGCTGAAATAGTTTTCATTTCCTGCCAGCGGGAAGGGAGGGAAGGTGGGGGGGAAAGGAGCGGAGGGAGTGCTGACTCAGGGCTGTTCCTCCAGCAGCAGAATATGACTCTCTGAAGACTTACTTTAATATGCTCCCATGGCATAGAAGATTCTTTGTTCATTGTTCCATTTGCATGTGGACTACCCTAGAAGCAAAGTATTAATAAATGACAACACAAAATCATAGCTAGGAAACTCTAAAGTAGTTCTAATTTCTTTTCAAAATGCACAGCAACATGCCAAGTTATTTATTCACACAGATTGTCTATTTTATTACATTGTTATGTGCTCTGAAGTGAGGAGATAAATAGTGGCAGAGAGAACAGTAAACTCATCATAACTGTACTTCTGAACAGACTGTGGATTACTATTTGGATTTGTCTTGACCTTAATAAATTCTCTCTCTGAGAATTGCATGAAGTCATCTGGCCTTATCCCTCTTTGAAATCTTGTATTCCAGAAACTGAAAGATGGATGAAATTGGTAGCTTTGTGGTATCTTAACCACTTTTAAGCAAAAAAATATCACTGTTTTTGTTTATTTCAGCATTTAGGCTTATTGCTAAAATTAGAGAAGTTTGATTTAAAACAAATGGCTGTCATCTATGATGGATTATACCGTCTTTTCACTGTTCCTGTAAGTCAAACGGTGCTGGCATGAAGTTCAAAGACAAAGTTTGAGTGGCAAGTTACAGTTACAAGACTGAAGTCCATTTCTTAAAAATCAGGAGCAAAAAAACCCTCAAAACTCAACATACACGATAACTTAGAAGATCCAGCGTACTACCATGAAGTTAACTCTGAGTACCTGGCAACTGTTTTTCTCAATTTTAAGACAAGGGCTTAGGAATAAGATAATAATTTGTCACAGGAATGGAGTCACACAAAATATCTCTTTCTTCTCCTATATACAGTACTGACTTTCACATGATATATTTATTGGAGAGGTCTACTTCAAAATCAGCGGCAGGACAGGACTTGCCATTTCTGTGGCAGTTGCATGAACATCAGTGTCTTTCAGATTCTGGTTGACTGGTAGATGAGATGTTGCCAAAGCAAGTTAATGAAATAATACAAGTAAGCAGTGCTACACATAAAGAATGTGTAACTCATTTAATCAAATGGGATTTATTTTCCCACTTCTTCCACAATATAAATGGCTTTGCTAGTGGACATTATCAAACTAATATGGTCTGAATTAATACTATAATTGAAATTAAATTATCACTGTAGAATATAATATTAGCAGTGTGCAATTAGAAAAGGAAATACATAGCTATCATTCAAAATGCATAGATTTAACTAAATGGTTACTAAATCAAGTCCAAATTGCAATACTCCACCTTACATTGAACAGCAGTGAATCCCAAAGTAGTCTTGTTGAAATTAGTGGGGTGATTTGGAGCAAGAGAAAAGTGATTAAGGACACAAGCGTCATTAAGAGTGCAATTATGGACAACAGAACACAGAACTTGCATAGTCAGATGTCTTAAGGCTGATATTTTTTGTTCCCCACAAACATATGACAGCGTCATACCATTTGCCTTTGCACCATCATCATTTCCTGTTTTTAAATCCATGTCTATATAGCGTTGTTTCTCCTACAGGAACAACTAAACAAAACTACACACTGCTACTTGGTTTTATTGCTGCTAAGGATACTTGAAACTTTTAAAGACTGTGTGCATGTGTGGGTGCATGTGATGGAGAAAGAAGGATCCCATGAAGGTTTGGAAAATTTCCACGTTATTTTCAGTGAGATCTTCAAAAATGCTTAAGGTTTTTAACTTTACAAAAAATGACAGAATTTAATGACTGTGACAGACGCTCCTGATTCATTAATGTAAGTATTACAAAGGCACCTCTTGAATTATTGCAGTAAGGGTTCAGACTGGGGAGCTATAGTACATTTTCTTGGTGCTAGACAATTCAGGAGCATGTGGAGGGCCCTGAATTTACTGATGATTCTGAGCATCCAGGCCTACACAGATGACTTTGACCTTCAAGATGTGAGTAATGTCCTTAATAAAAGAAGCACAACCAAGGGAAACAAGATAAACATATCTAACACAAGTGAAACTTTTATGGATCAGCATACACAATGGTGATTTGCAGAAATATAAAGCAGAAGAACAAATGATTTTTAAACTATGGTGTAAAGGAGTGATATGCCCTGTCCTTAGCTGTGAAGTGTCATGTTCTTAACATAGCTGTCACTGGCAAGTGGCACCAGCAAAATAATTCTGACAACTTGCTGGTTTAAGACTTATGTATTCATGTGAGGGAATGGAAGATGGTAAAGACCTCTGCTCTTAGCACGATGCTGTAAAGCACATGATAGGGGAAAAGCAGTCTTCATGATTATCACCTACTATTGACGAGTCAAAGGAAGAAATTGCTGCCCAACAGAACAGCCTAAGAATAGTTAAAAGCATAATTAAGCTTTACCTTGGAAGGAAAACAAAACCAAATGCTCATAATGTCTTCACCAGTTAAACAAGAGAGGAAGAAGGAAAGCAAGAGGGCATGACCTATATACTAAATTAATACTTCAGTTTTCAGTAAAAATGATGATTCTGAGGGTAATGACGGGGTACTTAATCAGGAATGAGAGCAGGAATGGTAATTTCTTTATCATATTCAAAGTAATAGCAGAGTTTGGGCTGCTAAATGTGGTGAAATGAACAAGAAGAAGAGGGAAGGAAAAAGTCACTAGATCATAAAAGAAACACACATGAAATTTCAATGACTGTATCAGTTTGGGAATATGTGATGCAGAGAGGAGAGAATCTGCCCTCTGACTAGAGATAGCATACCTAATTATGGATACATCCAGTTACAATCCACAGGAAGTTTTTGGGCAAGACAGGTGAAGTGACCTAGGTGGCTGCATTCACATCAGTTCAGTCACCCCTACAGGAGCCCTTAGCATGGATTTAAAGTCAAGAGCAATGAGCCATGGAGGCAAATGGAGAGTTAAACTGTAATGTGGTTTTCTTTATCAGAGGTGCATACTAGGTTAGTCTGTTATAATTAACATTCAACAAGATAACTTTCTTATAAGATAAAACTAGATGTCATGGTTCTAAGAGTGTAGATTATGATAAATCATTTGGTAGTTTACCACATAGGAAGCTCTTGTTTGAGGAGTTCAGGAAGGTTGATAATATAGAGACTGGAAGATAGATAAGGCAGAACCAAGCAGAAGGCTAAAGTGGGCATATATTGAAAAGAAGGTCTCTGAGATTAAATTATCTCCAGTGGCACTGCATGCTTATCAGTCTTAGGACTGATCCTGCACTGTGTTGTCATTAGTGAGAGAACAAGGTGTGTGCTCATAAGCTTCTAGATGACTGCTGAGGACTAACTTACTACACAAAAAGGACAACCTGTAAGGGAGAGCAGCAGCAATTGGTTTGCATAGTACGAAGCACATAGGCATCCACTGACAAAGGCATTTTCTAAAAACTGGATGTTTATCATCTGGATGTGAAAAAGAAGCTCATGACACAGTCCTGAAACAGGGTAAAATAGTCATCCAAAGGGTGACAGGGAGCTTGCCAGTGTGATGTGACTGCAGGACTAGGAAAAAACAAGTCCAGAGCCTATTTTCACTGAATACAAGGAAGCCCTGCTACCTTCTGCATTATACAAGATATTGGTAAAAGCTGGGTAGAATATTTTACATCATTCCAGTCATTTGTATTAACAGAAATTTATTTTAAACTGGAATGGAGACAGAAAAAGACTATTGGAATGATACAGATAATGAATAATTCATCTTATGGGAGGAACAGAAACCTGGCAAAGGGCTGTATCAGATAGATAGATAGATAGATAGATAGATAGATAGATAGATAGATAGATAGATAGATAGATAGATAGATAGATTAGATAGATAGATAGATAGATAGATAGATAGATAGATAGATAGAATAGAAAAATGAGAGCTAGAATACTTATTTAATTTATAATCACAAGTGCTGTGAAATTCTTTTTCAAACAACAAAAGGTTGAGAAAAGAAGAACCATACTTGATCCAAGACAGACTACGGAAACTTACCAAAGGGTTGTGTGTGACAGTAAAAGATGAATTTAGACTTAGAAATTGGGTCAATCAAGATAGTATCTTCCTAATAAGTTCTTGACAGACAAAAGCAAAATTGCCTTCTTTTTGATGAGGAGACATGCACCATGTTTTTGCAATCTTACCACTAAGTTATTAAAAACTCCAGTGCTTCAGGGCACAGCGGCACTGTGCCAACACAACACAGTTAAACTGCATCTGGACCCATACTGGCTCATATTCAGTAGTGTCAGTACTTCTCCAGCGTACTTTCCCACTTCCAGATCTGGGGCTAGGACAGGCAGAGAAAGCTTGGGTGCATCCGTACCACTCCTGGTCCCATGCCACCCCATCCATGGGACATGCAGGAAAGATAAAAGGGATCAACTTGAGCCGTGATGTCAGTGCATATAACTGAATTTGTGTTCACCCACTGTATAGACACACTAAAATCAGATGGAAAGTGTTTTAATCTGAGGAAATTTAATTCACCCCTAGATCTGAAAACACTTTAAGCATATCAGCTTCATACTGTGCTATGTATCTTCACTTTTCTGAGCATCTTTGCATTCTAGGTATGACAGTCCTTACTTGAGCCACCAGGAACGTTTCTGTGAATATCTGAAAGATGAGCAGCTTTCTTCCCACTCTGTATCAGCTGTGTTCTGTCTGATCACTTCTTGACAGGGCAGAGCAAGAGGCCTTACATCTCCCCCAGCTCTATGTTTCAGCAGTGGGAGAAGTAGGCATGGTTTTCCTGCTCTTCATACTGCCCTTGCATTTGAGACATGTTGCAGGAAGTCCTGTAGCTGCTGCAGTGAAAATCGCTGAAGACTTTTCTATCACAATCTCTTGATAAGTATTACAACTTGGCTGTCTTTTCATTTACCTTTTTGCTATTCACTCTCCATGTTCAGTGCAAATCCTTATGCAAATTGCTCATTTTAAATGTTTAAAACTCCTGAGTCAAGCTCTTCAGACACATTATGGGATTAAGGCAAATTGAAAAGCGAAAGCAAAACTTGGAGCTGTTTGCTCTTAGTTTCAGAGCCTCCAGAATTCTTCCAGGACTCAACACCAACCCATGAAAACTAAAGCTCTATTTTTGCCTTTTTCCACTTTTTAATAAAAAGAGAGTCTTGTTTAATCACTTGCCAAGAGGAATGGACACTCAAATACAGAATCAAGTACCATGACATTTCTGGACCAAGCTGCATAAGCTGGTGCTGCCAATTTAATCATCCTGGCATTTTCAGACTGAAGAGTAAATGCAGAAAGCAGAAGCAGCTCAGTCACCCTTGTGCCCCTACAGTGTAACAGGCTAAGAAGTAAATCCAGCTTGCCTAAGGAGACAGCCTCCAGGGGAGCAGAGCAAAACCACCTCCATGCCCTTTCCCTTCCTATCTTGGCAGCCAACTGGAGGCTACACAAGGGGATCAAGAAGTGGGGAGAGCTGGCTTTGAGCTTGCACACTCTAAAGCTATTGTGCTTATCTTTAATTTCAACTGCTGCTTCTGTGAGTTGGCATCGATATGTACATGCTGTGCACATTTGCCTTTAATGTCAACCTATTGTAAAGGCAAGGTAAAGAGGGGAGCTTGACATTTATCCTCCTCTGTTTAGGCAAAGGTTTTTATTTTTCACTAACGGAAGTTCATTCCTCTTATAAAGTATTTATGGTGCTTAACTACATTAGGAATATTTCTTCACCGAGAAGGTAATCAGGCATTGGAACAGGCTGCCCAGGGCAGTGCTGGAGCCACTGTCCCTGCAAGTTTTCACACACTGTGGAGATGGGGTCTCAGTGCCATGGGTTAGTGATGGCCTTGGCAGTGTGGGAATGGTTGGACTGCATAAGCTTAAAGGTCTTTTCCAACCTTGTCAATTCTATGATTCCAGCATAAATGAGATTTGTCTCAGATTCACTTTTAACCCCTTCCCTGAACCAGGTTCCCCATGAGACAAAATTCTTGACATTTGCCATCTCTTGTACCTTTCCACAGAGGACTGAGGCAGATATTCTTTTCAAACTGTGAAAATTGGGTATTCTGTTTGTTCATGAGCAGCAGAACTGATGCAGACTGAGCAATCTGGTATCAGCTGAATATGGAGCTACAAATAACAGACCTTTCTTCTGTTAAAACACATTTCACAGATATTTCTGTTGCCTACTAAATTTGTTTGGAGTAGATACATGAAATATACTAACAAATTAGCTTAAAACTATATTAATGTAAAAGTTCTTTATTCACACAACTATGACATTGCAACCCCATTTCAGATACAGAGTCACTGAGGGTCGAGTGAGTACCCTACTATCAGATCTTCCTATCTTCTTTCAGAATTGGCCTACCAGTTGTTAATGGGCAATAGGCATTCTGACTCAGTTATATCTGCCAGTAACTGGATAAAGGCCAATCTCACACAAGTCACCTTACTAGTAATTTTAGGTAAAAGAAGTGAAAAAAAGGAGAAATTCAGCCTTGACACAGTATTCACAGTAACTGTTAATCAGAATGTATGAACAATATGACCTGTCCAGCCAATCATGGAATCACAGAATAGTTAGGGCTGGAAAGGACCTTAAGATCATCCAGTTCCAACCCTCCTGCCATGGGCAGGGACAACTCACACTAGACCATATCACCCAAGGCTCTGTCAACACAACCAACATAGGTAATTTCGGACTAGCTAAATAACAAGTATCTCTTAAATATATAGCATTCCTACACTTGTAGGAAGAGTACAGTTTTAGTGAACAGAAATACAAACCTGTGAGGAAAAGAAGTTACCATTTTAGCTGATCATAGAGCAAGGTCTTCAGCTTCACTAATGCAAATGGTCTAAATTGTGCAGGATTATTTTACCAAAAAAGCCCTCTCTGCAGCATGATTTGCAGTGATTGTATCATCCAAGTGGTTTCATTTTTGTTGAGAACCAATGTTGCTCTCTGTTTGATCTTTCCAAGATCACTAATACTTTTTTAACTGTATAGCTGAGTTACCTTCTATTATACTCAGTTAACTTCCTGGACACTTCCAATTCAGCTTTATCCAGCAAATGTACAGAAGTAAGGAAGTACAGTTTCATACTGTTTAGCTATCCTTATGCAAGTGTCCATTCTTTTCTCAGTATGGTGCTCAGATTTTAATGATTCATTTTTCAGAATTAGGAGCAAGGGGTAATTAAAACAAATCTGTAATGCTAAAACTGAAATGTGTGGAGACAAAACTGTTGTCAAGTTTCAGAAACGTAGACTGGCTTTGGGGAACTTCAGGAAATAAATTATTAGGAACATAAAATGAAGGTTTCACAAAATTATAATGCTAATTCATGTTAAATGTCTTTTAAGCTGTTTTCTTTCCCTTGGAAAACAAAGATAGTGTTGTAAGCACTTATGATTTGTAAGGCTCATTTACGTGCATTTCTAAGGTTTTGGCTATTGAATTGAAAGGCTTGGGGGATTTGTATGAACAGGAAATGGACTGTATAACCTACTGCTCCACAGGTTAGGATGGGAGGGATTTAAGGCTTCTCATCTGATACCTCTGGGTAGAGAAAACACAATGGCTGTTACTCACCAACCACTGACCGACAGGTTTAGCATCATGTGGGAAGGGATTCACTGGAGCCTCATCAGCATGTGGGAGGCTGGGCAACAAAGGCAGAAGGTCCAGGCCCACGTTTGCAGAATATTGCCTAAGAAAGCATGGGATGTCTGAAAGAGATCAGAGGAAAAATTAACTAGAGACAGATGGACATTCCCATTTTTGAGTCTTTATCCCATAAAGGCTGCATACGTTCTACTGTCCATTTTCAATACATTAAAACATTTGTTTATTTGGGAGAAGATAAAATCCTATTCTAGGCCCCCCATTTTGACTCTAAATGTTCCCTGCAATCACAGCCAAGAACATTTTTGTAACCTGCCCCCCGTGTTTATGTGCAGTGTACATTATCATTTGTTAAATAAATTACATGCTAGTTGCTTTAATTTGAAATTTCAAGACCTTTCTGTGGCTTTTCCAAACCCTAGAAATTTCACATATAAAACATAGGAAAAAAGGCCAATCTTCTTCTGGTTTCCTGTTCCGTGTTCCAAAGAAAACAGTTAGGAAGAAAGTTGCCAATCGCTAATGTAAATTCTATGCCAGCTCATCCCAATTATCTTCATTGGTAGACCTGTCCCTAAAAATGGCAAATACTTGCCAACAGAAAATACAATTTGGCTGAAGTGTTCCAACTGGTATAGATTAAGGTTAGGTGCCAAGGGAAACTATAAATCTAGATAAACACATTAACTAATTTCAATTCCATTGAAGTCCCCATGCCAGTTTTTCCTATTGGTTAAATCTTGTGGTTCTCACCTTTGACTTGGAATTGATCACTGAAAACCTTCAAAAAGGATTAGCAGATGTATTTCCTGTAATTGTTTCCCTTTTTTGAAGGAGCAACAACAGTGCGCCCTTTCATTGGGTCTTACAGCACGCGTAAGATCAGAGCTGTAATTTGGAAGTGGAACAGGAAACCCCAATTCTCAGATGAAAACATGGACTGACATTGCACCTCATAAAAACACTGGTGTTCAGGACTTCATAATCCACCTGGACATGGGATCATCCTTCTCCAGGGGAATCTTGCTCCATCCATTCATAAGTGCAGGACTTCAGTGTATATCTGGCACGTGAGGATGACCCACGAGTAGATTTTTTTCACAAGCCTTTACATTTGGACAGTCCAGAAGAAAAAAGACACAAGCTGTCTGCACCTGTACGTGCCTGAGTGTTTTCAAAACTCTGCTCGGAATGCCAAATTCAATGACCTACATGACTGAAAAGCCTGAATTTCATATTTGTCAAGTAATAGGAGGTGAGCATTTTTAAAAATGTGGCTTCTTTTTCAGGGGCTTAAATTTAAGTATCCAAGATTGCAGGATCCTGCAGTCTGGTCTGTAGGCATGCACACACATTCACACATGCTTATCAGGAAGCATGCTTTTGTTTAGGGTGTAGTTATTGTGCAGTGTCATATTATGTAAAAGCTGCCTTACTGGCTTGTCTACAAAGCTTGTAATGATTGCACAGGGTTGTTTTTTTTGCTTTAAGCAATTATGGCACACTGAACGGAGTATTAAAAGTACAGCACAATAAAAGGGAAAACAAATTACAGTACCAGTGTTAATGTCATACCTCAATTTTATTGGTTTCATTAAAATCCCTTTAGAACATGCCTGTTCCTTTAACATTTCTATTTCTGTCCTATTTCATCATGGAGAGATGTCATTTGCCTTGGCTCTTAGGGGAATGATTTGTACATCCACTGTGAAGCTGAACATGGAGAGTTGTGATGGCTGCAAAAAAGTCAAAGGACTCTATGGGGAAGTGAAGAGGCAGCTCATATCCTTTTGCAAAGTCTCACTTAAGGCTGTGGCAGCTGTGCTGTGTGCTATTTGTATTTGTAGATACTATTTGTATTTGTAGAGGAGGTTACTTCCAACAATTTATGTCCAGCAGCTTTTAAGTCGAGTTTTTGTGTAGTTTACTGATTCCCCAACCCCTGCAGGAGGAACATACAAGTGTTCCTTAGTCCGCTTGTGCCAAAACAAGCTCAGTTAGCTCAAATAACTGATATGTTATACATCTTTGCTCACATTGACTAAGGTGAATTAAGTCCTAGTAAGTACAGTGCCTCAAGCAGATGTAAGGTTGGTGTTTTCAGTCATAAATAACTAGTGCAGGGAGGACCTATGTCCAGAACAGAACACTTACTGACAGCCTAAATGTTTACTTGCTATTATCATTTAGTAATGAAAAAATACCATTAGTTCAGAAGTCGGAGAGAAAAAGACAACTGTGCACCACATTTACTGTCATAAATTAAGTATTTCTGAAGGAACTTGGGATTGTATTTAATATCCTTTTTTTTCCTCTGAGAAATACAGCTCTGAATCTACCCTCTCTGAGTATAGCAGTTGATTTGTAGATTTAGTGGAGTTACTGCCATATAAAAATTGTGCAAAATCAGAACACTGCTAATATAATCCCTCTTATCAGTATAGGAATGTTTCAGTTAATGTTTAAAGACCTACTAGAAAACTAAGAGCTAGCAACTTATTTAAGGACTGCTTATAGCAAGTGCCTTAGTAACATCTACCAGTTGGACTGGAAAGGTGACTAATGGAGCTGTTTTAATTGTAATCAATAAGTTTAATTTCTTCTGCCACCGACAGAGTTGATAAATAATTAGACATTCCCTTCCTACCCTATTACACCCCTCAGAGAGATGGAGATGTTCCTCTCTCAATGAATTTCAATTCAATTCAATGTCAGTATCTTCACATAAAGAAGGCAGAACGTAAGTTGGACATGGAAATCCACACATGCACTTTTCAAACAGATTATCTTGGCATATTCTCCTTTAATTGTTTGGTTGCCTCCTTGAACACCTCTCTGCTTTGCATACCTCCTGGGCTCTCAGAGCAAAGATGTATCAATTATACTTTACCTGCTTACACTTTCCCCTCTGAGTTATTGTTGTGAAATGAGTAAAGCAGCTTCTGAGGCTTTCTATGGCTTGGTTTTGTTTTATTTAGTATTTTGAGAACGATAAACCTCAAATATGACTTAAAGATGAATTAAATGTCTTGCCTTCAAAATTAATAAGGGTGTTTGGTTATTTACTGTTCTCAGTCACTAAATAGTGGTCTGGCCCATTAATGTGCTCTGCTTTGATTGATTCACTCTAACAGGTGAGAATAGTTGCTTACAGCTGGCAGTCTTTAGTTTTGATGGAAGTGCTGTGCATGGATTAAAGATATGCTGGAATAAATTTATATAGATTAGATTTAAAACAAAAAACAGGTAAGGTATGCAGTAAAGCATATACCTTTAACACATAGGCCAGAAGTGTTATGTGCAGGAAAAGAGAGGTTTTGGGTGAATGCTTTGGCCCAGATGGCACTGGGATTAAGGAAGGGTGAAGGGAAGATAACAAAGAACTGTTGATCATTTTTCCTAGAATAGAAGTTCAGAAGGAGAAAGTAATAATACTGATGACCATTACAAACTATGGAAAATAAAACAGGTAGGATTTTGGTTTTGGAGAGAGAATATAAAGGTCAACAGCTCTTATGGAAAGCATCTCTGTTTTCAGGAGAAATCTGTCTCTAGTGTTGACCGAGAAGTTCACAGGAGTCACACAGAATCACAGAATGACTGAGGTTGAAAGGAAACGAGTTCATTTGGTCCAAACCCTGCTCAAGCAGGACGACCTAGAGCTGGTTGCCCCGAAGCCTGTCCGTGCGGCGTTTGAGTATCTCCAAGGAGAGGGACGCCACAGTCTCCCTGGGCAACCTGTGACAGTGCTTGATTGCTTGGTCACCCTCACAATAAAGAAGTGTTTCCTGATGTTCTGAGGGATCCTCCTCGTTCATTTGGTGCCCATTGCCTATAGTCCTGTCACTGGGCATCACTGAGCCTGGTTCCTGGGGGCCTGGGCTCCATCCTCTTTGCACCCTCGTTTTAGGTTTCTATACCCATTAATAAGATTTCCCACCCTGAGCCTTGCCTTTTTCCAGGCTGCACAGTCCCAGCTCCTTTAGCCTTTCTTCATAAGAGAGATGCTCTGATCCCTTCATCATCTTTGTGGCCCATACTGGACTCTCTTCAGTATGTCCATGTCTCTGTTGTTCTGGTGGGCCCAGAACTGGACACAGCAATCCATGTGTGGCCTCAGCAGCATTGAGCAGAGGGGAAGGATAGCCTGCCCTGCCCAGTGCCTCGACCTGCTGGTACTAGTTGGCCTAAGGCAGCCCTGGATACTATTAGCCTTCTTTGCCACAAGGATACATCCCTGGTTCATGTCCAGTTTGGTGTCCACCAGGACTCCCATATCCTTTTTTGCCAAGCTGCTTTCCCTGCATGCCCCCCCAGCATATACAGCTGTGTGAGGTTGTTCCTCATTAGGTGCTGAACTTTGTTCAATGCACAAGGTTCTGTCAGCCTGTTTCTCCAGCCTGTCAAGGTCCTTCCTCGTGGCAGCACAACCCTCTGCTGTATCAGGCATTCCTCCCACTTCTGTGTCGTCAGCAAACTTGCTGAGGGTACACTCAGCTTCATCATCCAGGTCATGTATTTTGGTTTTGTTTGGTATCAAAACTTTAAAGTATAGTCAGCAACAGGGAAAGTTATATGTGGTCAGGAATGTTTGCTAATCAAATAATGAAGAAAGTGCTGCCCATGTACATAAACCAGAAGGCACGCTACGTCTCAGCATCTCAGGTGGGTTTTAGGAACTCTATTTTCATACTGTAGTTGATTCAGCTATTTCATTGACATAATTTACACTTTCCCTTGCACTCAACGCATTCCTAGGTAATGGCAAATAGGGCTCTGTGCAACATTCCTCACCCATGTGTGTTAATGTCTTTGTATTAAGTCCTGATATCATGAAGAGATTTATTTCTAGCCCTTACCTTCTGACCTTCTTTTCAAAGGTGAAAATTAAATAATAACACTAACACCATTTTCCAGGTGCTGCATTAATGTCATTCTTTGGAATCTGACTAGAAGCCTCAGACAAATGTCCAAAACTCACTGTACACAGTGCAGTTGATCTCTTACAAGTACTTTGTTATTAGTTTTATTACCCTCATCCCCAGGGGAAACAGCTTTGTGGGATAAATTTCAGGCTAGAAATATGCTGACTGTCTGCGTGCAGAGATTCCAGGCTGCATGATGGACTCAGACCTTCAGCTTTCTGTGATTAAACAAATGACTATCACACATTTCATTCAGTGCCCAGGAAAGAACTAACATGTAAAGGACAGGTATTGATACATCTTCTAGGACTGTGCAATTCCTCATTGACATTTACTTTGTGTCATGATTAGTGGTGCCTTGAGGAAAAAAATTGCCTTCAAATTTGCTCACAAACCTCCCCCTTTTTATATCCCTGATCATAAAGAGTTTACTGGCCTTAGATAGAGAAATAAAAAGTGGATGTTTTGTCCAAGCTGTGGGTGAATGCGTGCTGGACCTGCAGGATGCGGTTGCCAGTTGGATGCTTGCTGAAAGGAAGCATCCTCCTCTCCATCCAAGGGCAGGTTAGAAATCAAGATCAGCTCCAGTTAGGGCAAAAGGCTTCCAGTGGCGAAGGGAAGATTAACCAGGATCTTTCAGGCTAAAACAAAACACCACCTGAAAAATTGTGTAGCTTGGCATGAAGGCCACATACCACAGCACAAAATCCAGCAAGGTGCAGCAGTGATTTCGGGAAGAAAGCTGTTCCCTTCTGTGTTGGAACTGCAGAGTGAAGCAAAATAAGTTGTGCATGTGGCACCTTCATATACTCTCTACCTAATTAATGTGTAGGAAACTCAGGCTTAACCTGGCTGCAGCTGAGTACGAAGTTCCCTGCTCTGATCATCCCCTTCCAAGACCACTGCTGTAGCTGCAGTGTCAGCATGCCTGTCCTGTCACTTCATAGTGTCCTTGGTGAGGAGGAGGAGATCTTAATCATACAAAAGAAAGAGAGCAAATGTGTATGTGTCTATCTACATGTGTCTATAAAAACAAAGTCTCAGGCAACCGAGCTCAGTGCTGCACTCCCGGCTTCTGTGACTCCTGAGAGCATGAGAATGTCTTCACCAGCGTGGACCAAAGGTCCATCTGTCCGGTTCTGAAGACTGGCTGTTGAGTTGATTCCCAGGAAAGAGTGAGAACAGGACAACCATATATGACACATCTCCTGACTGCTCTCCTAATCTCCGGCTGTTTTTAGCTCAGGGGATTTTCTGTAGCTGCTGTGGTTTGGCTACTTAGCAGCTCTCAGTAGACCTATCTTCCAAGTGCTTGTCCGATCTGCCCTTGAACCCATATAACCCTTTTGCGCACAGAAGACTCTAAGTCTGTGTTTATACTATTAAACTAAACAGAGCCAGTTCACAAGTACAAGCCTTATCCTGCAGTGCTTGATAGTGTCAGATTGTTAGTAAGGGCTGTGGGACAAGCTGATCATCATTCCCCCCAAAACAAAGCCTAGGCAGTCTGGGGCAGTAAGACAATGGTCCACTGGGACCATTCCTGAAACTGTAACCCCAGTGAGGCATTGTGGTTGCATGGTGGCCTGAAGGAGACGTGTAGGAAAGTCTGGATGTGACTACTCTGGTTTCAGAAAACAGGAGAGGTTAGCACTGCAGATGTGGCTCCGGTCATACTAGCTAGTCTCAAGGCCAAGCAATGGTTCCTGGCCTGTTTTAGTAGAGCTCACATAGTTAAGACTGGCATTGTCTTTTGTGTCACAAGTGTGCTGGGAAACTCTGTTGCCTGAGGACTGGAGGAGGATATTTAATTTTGAAAGAACACAGGTATTATGAGCATCCCATAAGTTTTCACTTTTTGCCAGAGGCCAATTCTCTTGATTCTTAAGGGCAAATAAGGACTGCTTATTAACCTCAATAACAAGCCCTTCCTGTTAAGTAGTGAAGTGAGGCCATCACTGGCTGTAGCACAAGGAAGGAGTGAAGTATCCTGATGATCCCTGTTGGTTTGGTGCTCCTCCTTTTTGTCTTGCTTATTGCTTAGCACCTCAGTTCCCATGGAGTACTGAGCCCTGTAACCTCACTGTTGCAGTCCTCTGTGTGGTTCCCTGGATAATGGTATTGCAGAAGCAATCACTCAGTTTTGCTGTTGTGTTTTTGGTTGTTGTTGTTTTATTACCCTATGTTAATAAAATACATAGGCCTGCTTCATACCTTGAGATGTTTGAGGCTGTTGAAGACTCATATCTTTACAAAAGAAAGGGACCACCACAGAACCTGTACCTGGGTGATACAGGAAGGATCCTGGAGGAAGCTGGGATGTTTGTGACACAGGGCAAGTACAACATATGGCAGCAGCTCTGCTCTACTGAATGGCTCTGCCTTTGAGCAGATCATATCAAGAGTGAGAAAAAGCCTCACTGTATGCATGCAGTGTTTGTTCAGTGTTACGATATGCCAACAAAGATGCCAGTCAGCTTTTCAGTACGTGGATGTTTCTTAATCAAAGTCTGAACCTTGTTGACCAGCAACTCATTCCGCGTATGGCTCCATGCTGCCATCAAGTAATACAGCTTTATACCTGTCAAAGCACGACTCTGCAAACAGAAGTTAGCCTGTGACCCTATGCTGGTGTAAGAAGATGGTATTTTTGTTTAAGAGAGAAATTTCACACATAGTGGCTGACACAGTTTTGTTAAAGAGAATCCCTGGTCTGGTCACAGCCACACTGACAGAAGGCAGCTTTTGTCAGTTGGGGTTGAGTCTTGGAGAGAACCGGTGTAATTACACTAGCACAGAAATTCTGCTCTGAGGGGGCTGTGTGTGTGTATGTGTTTGCAATATGTATGTACATACACATACATACATTTATATTTTTTTATATATATACATAAGCTGAAAGTGCAGTTCAATATTGTAGCTCCTCTGGCAGCAAATCCTCTTTATTAAATTCCTACCCCACACTGCAGCATCACAGTTTGCTTCTCTCACAGCTGTGTCCAGAAGCGATTGCAGAGCACCATATACATGGGATAGCTGCTTTGCTTGAAGCTGTGTGACTAGCCAGTCTGATGTCCCCATCTAATTGAGCAAGATCATTTCACTTATCCATTTTGCAGTGTGAACAAGCAGCTGCATCTGTGCTTCTGAGTGGTTGACAAACTGCTTTGTAGGCATAGAAGCAAGGCTTTGCTAAGGAAAAAGCGAATGTTTTATACAGGGAAAAGAAAACCTTTGTACAACTGTATGCAAAATCTACTCTGATTTTGATCATGAGATGCTCCAAGGGCTGGAGGCCATCTCCTATGGAGAAAAGACTGAGAGCTGAGCTGGTTCAGCCTGGAGAAGAGAAGCCCAGGGAGACCTTAGAGCAGCTTCCAGTGCCTAAAAGGGAGACCAGGAAAATTGGAGAGGTACTTTGGGCAAGGGCCTGTAAGAACAGGACAAGGAGGAAAGGCTTTAACCTGACAGAGGGGAGATTGAGACGAGATCTTAGGCAGAAGTTCTTCCCTGTGAGGGTGCTGAGACGCTGGCACAGGGTGCTCAGAGATGCTGTGGCTGCCCCATCCCTGGCAGTGTTCAAGGCCAGGTTGGACACAGGGGCTTGGAGCAACCTGCTCCAGTGGAAGGTGTCCCTGCCCATGGCAGGGGGTTGGAACTGGGTTGTCTTTAAGGTCCCTTCCAACCCAAACTATCCTGTGATTCTATGATTTAGAGTCTGGGGGACTATAAATCAGACTGCAGTACACCACGGGTAACTTCTTTAATTCTCATCTGTTATTTATGGGATGCCTGTGGCAATGACTCTCTTTTCTTATGTTTGTACATCTACCCACACAACCAGGTTGCCTGGTTCTAGTTCAGAACTTTATTTTATTGTCATGGAAATAACAATGGCACTATTCCAATATCATGTAACTAGGATGGTAAGATTAGGCTGAACAAAATGCTCCACTTTTAAATGTCTATTGTTAATATGGAAGTCAAGGCAGACTTGTGAAAATAATTCTACACTTAAGATCATGCAATTAGTAAATAAAAGATACTATCATCCAAATTTTGGTGCAAGTGCCACAACAAAGTAGTGTATAAACTCTGCCTGTGGAGTTAACTGTCTTTTTCTAATGACATTTGTGGGCAGGAGCTCTGCTCTTGGTGTGAGCAAGAAAAAGGCACATATAAGATAATTTTGCAAATGTCATTTTACGTATCCTTCTGAAAAGAATCCATGGGCAAAGAAACTGTGTTTCATCTTTATTACATTGATCATAGAATCATAGAATGGTTTGGGTTGGAAAGGACCTTGAGATCATTCAGTTCCAACCCCCTGCCATGGGCAGCGTCGCCTCACACTAGACCATGTCACCTAAGGTTCTGTCCAGCCTGACCTTGAACACTGCCAGGGATGGAGCACTCACAACTTCTAGGGCAACTCATTCCAGTGCCTCACCACCCTTACAGTAAAGAACTTCTTCCTTATAGTAAATCTAAACTTCCCCTGTTTAAGTTTGAACCCATCACCCCTTGTCCTACCACTACAGTTGTCCCTAATGAAGAGTCCCTCCCCAGCATCCTTATAGGCCCCCTTCAGATACTGATCACAAATAATCTGGCCTAAACAGTAAATGCTGGCTTTTCACTAATTTTTGTTTGTGGGTAATAGTTTAAAACATAATGTAGATAATGAGGGTTACTAGCTAATATCATCTGCATATGCAGCTAGAAGTCCAAGGTTTTATCCTTAGCAAAATATTATCACTCTCAAGAAATGCTGCTTGCAGTCGTATCCAAAGTCTGAGAGCTATTACCAGATCTAAAATGTATGAAACGAGTGGCATTAATGTTTAAGAATTTCCAAATAATTCATTATTTTGCCAGCTGTGGATAGGTTTAGGCAGCAAAGAGATTGTATAAAATTGGATATTACTTGGCAAGCTCAAGGTGAAAGTTCTTTACGTAAGTTAGCCACAAAATTGACCAGTCACCTCAATTTATGACAATCTTTCATAACTACATAGCCTAAAACCACTAACTTGCATGAATTTTGGAGATGTATAGATTTGACCTGAAATAATTTCTAAATATCATTCTGTATTCAGAAACCTTTATGTGCAGCCATGGACTCAAAATTACCCACTTAGATTGGGTGAGTACAAGAGGGAAAGGCACAGCACCTAACCGAGTCTGATCCCCCATAAAATAAATGTTCAAACACTGATGCCCTGTGGGGAATGTCTTCCTAAATGCTTAACAGAAGATTAATGGATATTTTGTCAAAATTTATAAATAGTTATCAGTAACTCATAAAAGGCAGCTGAACTCCTGTGGAGAGCCCTTAAAAATGCCCTGAGCCTAGAAAAAGAAAGCTTGCTGTCTTTAAGACATGAAAATCAGTCACTCCTGAGTAGCTGATTATTTGGTAGAGGACTGGGTAGATTTGTGTGCGGATTAGGGGTTTTGGGCTGGCTGACAACCCTTAGTTCCAAGGCCCAAGGAACTACTTCTTTTGCTATTTGGGATTTTTATTTTCACTCCTTAAAAAAAGTCGAAAAGCGAATTTTGAATGTCTGTTATTCCATCGACTTCAGTTGCCTTTATTTGCTGTACCTAAAGCTGTTTCTGGTCCTTCGCTGCCGGTTCTGTAGCATTAGGGCTGCTTGTTTCTTTTCCGACCCTACTCCAGCAATGCCCAACCCCTGTGTTTGTGTTCAGCTCCCAGAGAAATCCCTCCACCCACACAGGGAAGCATCTGACCAGCCATGCATGTGGCTTGTGTTTTGGGCGGTGGCTCCCTATTGCTTCAGCAGTTTCCTTGGATAAGGAAATTTAACTACTCCTAATGTGTACCCCGGCGGAGGGTAACTGCTGCACTCAGCAGCTTCAGCCACATTTCAGTCAGTGCTAACCGTATTTTCCATTGCACATAGTGCAAGGATTATTTGCTTTTTTATGCTCCAGCTTGTTGTTGGTGTTTTATAACAATAGCATTAAATGATAGGCTCCCATTTGCTTGGGATACTGTAAGCCTCTCTCCATTCTGTACTGAGCTATGACAGTGTATGAGCAGTATTTGTGGGTTCCGATCTTTGCTATTTAAAGTCGTTATTTAGATGCCTGTAAAACAATAAATTAAAGTAAGCACAGTCACCCTAACAATCAGGATTACAGCATATCATAATAGCGTGAAAGGTATTGCACCATATGGAAATAATAATGGCTCCAGCAGACATAAAATATTGCCTTCATCTCACCACTACTAGCATCTTTTCAATGCACGGTTGAAAATCGTGGTGCTGGTGCTTTTGAAAGTGCAAAATTCACAGTTTAACAAATTAATTCCAAATGTAGATTTCTTCTAAGAACTTTGTGTTTTTACATTGTCTGTTATTGCCACATCTTGCAGATCCCACAACATAGGACAGCAGATGACTTAGTTCAAATGATTCTCCATTGTTTTTAATATTTTTAACATCCCAAAGGGGGGGGGGGGGATATTTATATGTTTAATAATTTCCAGATTTTGGAGCTGCTAGTCTGTTCAGTTGTCTGGAAAAAAAAAATATCTGATGGCTATTATTCATCTTTTTCAGTCAAAAATGGTTTTGGACCTCTGGTTGGATTATTAAGGCAAAACTGCTCAGTTTTGTTTAGGCATATTTTCACTTTTTGTTTATATCTAATTGAGAATAATGACAAAAAGAAAAAAAAAAAAGTTTTTAAAAGCATTCCATTGAGCTCCTTCTTTGGGTCACACAAACGGATGTGGCAATGACTGTATGACCCATATTTTCTGATGGCAAGTTCAATATAGTTACATGTGTCTATATCTGTATACATTTATCACCCGGCTATTTTTATTATAGATAATTATTATAATAATAATTAACATGCTATCCCTATAATAATAAATATTCAGAGGGTCAGGTCATTAGATTAATATCAAGGTCGCCTAGTTTAAAAAAAATATGAACTAGTCTCTCTCTAAAGTGGTTTTAAATTAATGTGGACTCATCTGAGCAGATTCTCAGTTTAGACTGATACAAGGCAATTCAGTTCTTAAGGGGATTTAACTTAAAATACTGAATAACAAAAACTTCAGTATTAAAGAAAACCATTTTAAAGTCAGGTACCACATTCAGATAATCTGATTTTTTACAGTGCTCAGGACAGGAAAGAATGAAACTGTAATATTAGTGACCATCTTGGCATACTGGCATCTGTTATCAACAGCAAAGCTTCAATAGGCTTTTTCTTGAACTTACTGTTCTCCTAATTTGAAGCTGGAGAAGTTCTGTTGCAGCCTCATCTGTCAGTAGACCAGTTATCGTTTATATTAATTATAAAATGCTGCTATGGCTTATTCATTTCAAAATCACATTGGACATCTATGTCTAATTCAAATTAATAGGAATAAAATATGCAGTTGCAAATGTAGGCCATGGGAAAAAAAAAAAACAACAGAATTGTTATTGGGAAAAAAACCCAACAGAATTCTGTTGTTTTTCTTAGAGAGGCATTTATGAACTAGAAGCTATTTAAGGCAATTAATTAGGTTGGTTAAAATGAAGAATAGACTTTTTAATGAAAACAGGCAGCCCTTATCTTTGGCTCCTGTCCGGTAAAATAAAACCTCTTGTTAAGAAGTTTGGTTGTGGATGAGCCCAGCAAGCTCAGAAAGCATCTGCTTGAAATCGCTTTTCTAGTAGACTGAACCAGTTGTATGTCGTATGAAACGCATATAGGAGGGACACAGCTGCAGAAATAGGACTGTTATCTCTGTAAGTACAACCCTTTTCGTACCTTCCTGTGATAATAAATCTATTTGTGAGTATTCAAAACTCATGGTTTTATTTCAGTGAAAATTGCTATCATCATACTTCTGACCTATCTGGCTGAACTCAAAAAAGGTTTTAGTGCAGAAACAGTATAAAGAAGAGACTAAGATATAGAAGCCAACAAGGAGAGGGGTAAACTGATCTGCTGTAGCTCCATTAATATCAGAAGAGTTGTTCTTCATTCTTAGAATTGCTATGAAATTACAATTGAACCACTGAAATGAATTCCACAAACAATGTGACTGCCATAGTTCACCTTCCTAAAACTATAAACTAAGATCCCCATGAGAGATCATTTTGTTTAACTGACAGCTAGTAGTGTTTCCTTTGTAAAGACGTGGTCCACAACCACTTCTCTTCAGAGATTATAGAATCATAGAATCATTGAGGTTGGTAAAGTCTTTTGAGATCATTGAATCTAACCATAAGCCTAACACTGCCAAGTCCACCAGTAAACCATGTCCATAAGCACCCAGGGATGGTGACTCAAACACTTCTCTGGGCAACCTGTTCCAATGCCTGATCACCCTTTCAGGGAGGAAATACTTTCTAATACCCAGTCTGAACCTCCTCTGGCACAACTTGAGGCTATTTCCTCTCATCCTAAATGTCAGCAGGTGAGTCTAAAGTGCCCACATTTTCAAGTTATTTTAAATGTAGTGTTCAATAATAACGAGACCACAGTCCTATTTCTCTAATGAACAACTGAAAATATCCAAGGGATTATGCTGTAACTCCACTCGCGTATTAAAATTTACGTGAACAAGTAGCTTGTTGCAGTGCTCTCAGATCAGTAAGTTGAAGTAGTGAGTACAGAGGCTCCTGTTCCTGCACTGAGTGCACTTCAAGGCTGTATTTTGGATTTGTCTGTTAGACCTATCTAGACCTAATGTCTCTTTATGCACATGGATTGAACGGCCATCAGTAGTTCAGACGCAAATGCCCCCAGGTCATCAGGAATATTGCCAATGACTTCAGCAGCAGGAAAAGGATTTGATTTAACACCCTTGTTTTCTGGTCACACCCCCATCTGTAACAAAAAGATGTACCTATCTTTCCAGCACTGTTTGTGACATCCTTCTGAGAAACTACTGTACACAAAAGAAGCAGAATGTTTGTTTGTGTGCTGCAATTTGACTTTCCAGATTTGCCTTAGAACGGACAGAGTTTGTGGCTCAGAGCCAAAACCAAGACATACAACACTCTTGTGGATTGCAGAGATAGGGTTTGTGCAAGGGTAACTAGGCTGAAATTTGGAACCAGCCTATTTGCAATCCTGTTCAAGAAAAATCACACTAATTTTCTGACTAACCCTCAGGGAAATAGACTTTTGAAAAACAGAACAACAACAAGAAGCATCAGACAGCATGGGATACTAAGCATGCGTCATCAAGTATGTCATATGTATTTCTGTTATCTTTCTAGGTAGGGCTTCCCAGACTTGAGAATGTGACTATATTAAAAATAATAATAATAAAACCCCAGTGGTTTTCTGTTGTGTTCCTGGGAAATTTTTCCTTTCAGTCAATAGCAGATCTGAGGATCCCTTTGTGCAGTTCCCACATCCAGTGGCCAAATTCTTGTGAGAAGCTATACTCCAGCTAAAGACTAGTGGCTCCTAAAAGGACAGAGATTCCTATTATATTTGATGGATTTAGGATCATATCATTCACAGTGATTCTACTCCACTGTGCCAGTGTCCTGTCAAGAGATACATCACTGTTGTGGAGCCATTCAAATATTCTAGCAAGTATGAAAACTCAGCCATGGTTTGATTTTGTTATTCCTGTTCTGCTTTGGGAAAAGGCTGAAATGTCCACTGATGACATATTTACAATCAACAAAGCATCTATCAAACAAAACTTGCTTGTGAAACAAGAAACAAGCACCTCTTATCTATGAGCCTTTCTCTTAGATTTGAAAGTGCCTACACTAATCCTAAGTGTAGCAAACTTATATTTCCTACAGGAAAGTACAATTTTTTTTACCCTGATTTTGCTCCTTTACAATTCTGTGCATGCCATTGTAAATCAGATAGGTTTCAGACTGAAAACTGAACAGGCCTGTTAAGCATATATTGCGCAATAAACACTATGAAGTGCTTAGAGTTTCAGAATCTGCTAATTGGTATCTTTTATCAAAAGTATGCTCTGTATGTCTAAGAGAACAATATTCTTTCTGAAGTCTTGCAAAAATACAGACATGCATTTAAAGAAAAGCCACTGATTTGGAATTTGAGACATTTTTAAAGAGGTTTGCTGATCAGAAATGACTTACTGCTTGGTCTCTGAGCATTCTCATGGTGGACATCAAAATTCTTTAATTGATTAGCAGAAGTACTCAAACTTATGAGTTGCTTATAGAATGGCAAGTATGAATGCTACTGTCTTTCAAGAGATCAAAATCCTCGTCAAAGAAATGCAATAGGTGAGTAAACTAAAGTGTGAATTGATGGTAATCAATAAGAGTGTTTTTCCTGGTATTATTTACATAACTGAGTTACTGGTAAAAAATACGTGTATACAGATTGGTTGTTTAAAGATCATAGCCTATCACTTCCATAGGCATTAGCACCCAGAGGGTTGAGATACATATCAGTGGACATTCATATGGACCTGAGACCTGCCCAGTGTGATCAAAAGAAAGGACCTTAATTCCTGTGAGACCAAAGAGGCTTTGGGTATCATGCTGCCCAACGCTGGACTAAGATACACTAAGTCTGATATCCAAGATAAAGAAAAAAGAAACAATAGAGTTGAAAAGAGAGAAGGTATAACAAATATTGCCAATTTACAATCATTAGTTCAATGGCTAGGGCAATATATAGGATGTTAGAAATGTCATTCTTAGTTGGAAATGGTTGAGATTTGTGTGATGTTAACTTCAGTAGTTACAGCAATGACTCACTGAGATTTTAATGTAGGATATGACTTTTTTATTATGGTGTGGTTGTTGGTTTTTACTCCCAGGCAGAAGGTCAGGTATACCTAGCTGCAGCAGACTACACTTTTGAAGCAGCAGCATTTCTGCTTTTACCTCTTATGACACCTGCATTTTGGATCTTGCACAATACCCAGATCTGTCTGCAGTGTGGGTGTGGAGAACATTTGGCCCAGCAGCAACCTCTGCTGAAGAAGTCCTGAGAGCTGGATTTTTTCCTTTCTTTCCTCCTCCCTCTCATCTCCTCTTCCCTTTAAATCACAGGAGATTTTTATTACCATGACACACTATATAATATCTAAATAGTACATAAAGGAGACAAACACCCCTCTGGATAAGAGCTTTGCGATAGGAAACCTATCAGCTATCTTCCCTTCTTCTATTATGGTTGACAAGATGCCTCAATTAGTAAAGGGAAATGTTTGGTAACTGTTTCTCTAAGCAAAGAAAGGGACAAATCCTGAGGAGTCTTTGCTAATGCGTAAACTGTGTTCAGTTCACTTGACTTCCTAACAAAGTATTTGCTATGTCTCTTTCAGTTTCTTAATTTATCTGCTTTCAAATTCAGTTCTTGTTTGTTGTGTCACTGAATTCAGATTGACATCTTCAGACAAGCGGCATAGAGTGGCATCTGTGAGGAATCCATACAGTCTTATACTTCATAAGCCTGCATGCTTGGCTTAAGAGGGCAGCTGGAAAATGCGTGAGATGTTCGTGTCTTGCCCCAAACTAGGAGCAGGTCTGCATGAAATTTTCATTAAAGTGTATTTTTGCAGACAGGTGACAAATAATGCTGATATCTTAATCACTGCTATTGTGAAAATAGTGATCTAGAAAGTATCATTTAAATCGAGTTTAAAGTATGCATTTAATCAACTGACTTCATGGTGAATCTGAGTAGTCTGCCTCTGAAAACCAAGAACACATTGAGGAAATCCTACTTTCTGCTGACTTCAGAAGTCTGTTGTCCATAAAACTCCAAAGTCTGAAAAAATAAGAGCAGAGAGACACAAATTAAAGGACGCTTTGGAAATGTGGATTTAGCCCTCAACCCAAGATGATCTATGTATCTCTAGATTTCAGTGAAGGAGGGTTTATTTTTGGTCTGAAACAGGAAAAGAAGTTTTTTAATGCCATTTTATAAGATGGCATTATATAGGGAAGCTCACATTCCTGACAGTTAAATTTTTGGTAGTGTGACCATATGCAGTACAACAGGACTGGCTAAAATATCTGGTTTGCTCTAAAATGCAAAGTGACCATGCAATGGAAAGTAATGCTACTTCAACCACAAATCTAGTTCTGATGTCTTGCTCCTGTAGCAAACACATCCCCCAATAAACAAGTGCACAAAAGGTGTAAGTTCAGCTAATGCACCGAAGAGAGAACTGAATATGAAGGAGGCAGGAGGATAAAGTGAAAGGGGAAGTAAAGTCCATCCTTTTTGTGCTTCCATACATTAGACTCTCACTCTCTAGGGCAATGGGAGGAGATTCTCTGAAGCAACGTGCTTTTCAGTTAGTTGCTCCTCTTTTGCTTTCCATCATCTAGACCTGACCAGAGGTTTGGTATAACCCTATGTGACTTTTGCCTCTCCCTCTTCTCCCAATAAAACTGAATAAACAGGAATAAATTTGCAAAGCCTCTAGAATAAACAGTAAATTTAAATGTGGACATTCAGATTTGGTACAGTTTTATAAACATTTCTACTTAGCATATTTACCCCTTGGCCTTGTCCATAGAAGAATTCCATCAATAGTACTAAGGTTTGGTCTGTAAGAGTAATTCAGCTGCAATAGTTGTGCTTTGGGATTTTTAATGGGTTTCTTTCGTAATCAATGTCTTATCAATACAAGCATCGTTATCCTTCTTCTGTTTGCAAAATAAGGTTTTGAACCAAATTCTGTCATTTTTACAAATGCATTGCAGTGCAGCACCCATTGGTTTAAGACACTGCAAACAGCCAGGTGTTTAGCAAAAGCTGTTAGGCCCGTCTGATCATTGACACATCACTGGCTTTCTACTCACTGACTGTAAAGCCCAGTCCTTGGCAGTGTTAGTTTTCCATTTGGAATGCTTTTTGTTCAAAGCACCTTGATGTTGCATTAATCTTGGTTTATGCTATTTAAAAATATTATACCAAGTTAACCAATTTTATATTAACAAAAAAAAAGTAGACCACCTTTATTTTGTGGCACTGCAAATATCTCCTTGTATTATCAGGACTTCAAAATGGTGCATCACAAAGTTTGTTAGTAGTTCTAAAGGAAAGAAAACAACGGAAAAGAAAGGGAAAAAAGTCTTTCTGATGGTAAAAATCAAATTTCAGGTGGAGATGAAACTTCAGTTGATAAAAACAAACATTCACAGTTTGAAATACAAGCTACACTGGTATTAGTGTGTAAGGCAGAGGTATACAATCGTGGTAAAAAAAAAGGGTTGCTCTCTTTCATTCATTCTGCCCTCTAATTCCCTTTGTCTTTTTTTACTTACCTTCTCTCAGCATTTCCCCTCATTATTGTTTCAGTATTGAAAGCAGCATGATATAAAAGCTTGCCCCAGCTGAAAAGATGCCTGTATGTAGACAGTGTACAGTGCAAGCCTACTGTGTTACTGCTAGAGCAGAAAGGTTTCCTCTTTCTGCTAGACCTGAGTTCTGATACCCACTGCCAGACAATCCCAAAGATTTTCAGACTTTGTCATCTATAAACAGTTGTTGAACCAAAGTAAGATAGAAAGGTAATAGCCAGCTCTTCTGCAGTAGTCTCAGAAAGCCCCCAACCCTGAAACAAATATGCAGTGTACTGTGCTTGATTTTGATCAATTCCCCCTTTGTAGATGTGCTCGCAGAGATTTACAATGTCTCTAATTCAATCCTGGACAACCTGCGACCTCTTTTGGTCAATGAACAAAATGAGCAAAAGGACAAAAGAAGGCTGAAAAGCTTTGGCGCAGTCACCCATCAGAGCATTAAGCAAGTCTGATCTCTCTTCCAACACATCCTTCATTTAATTTTCCGAGGAAAAGTCTTTATCTACTCTTACACCATATTCTTCACACGTGAAATCAGGTATTTTTCACTCTGCTATGTATGGTGTCCTGTCCAAGATGACATCTGAAAGGTATCATTACTGTATAAAAGACAGAGAAAACAAAATGAATAGTTGATTCTAATTATCTAAAAGGACCTGTTTTGTAAGAAGTGCAGTTTTCAAGATTTGCAATATCATGAGCAGTACCTGGAGCAATAACATATATACTCCACTCTTCCACTTGAATTTAGACACATGAACAGCTGATGAATTGCTGGGGGGGTGAGCGTGAGTGTTAATGATGAAGGGGTTGAAAACAGAGCAGTCTGGTTCTTATCATTCCCATGGCAGGATATATTTGTATAAGCCTGTATCTGCGAGCATTATTGGTTCATGTTCCTATGGCTGAACCACTATATCTGCATTTACAAATACACCTCACCCTCCCCTACTGCATCAGCTTGCAGGAGAGCTTTAGAAAGGATGGTCACAAACTTTGGCATTGCCAATTCAGAATTTCTCTGTTTAAGTTAAGCCAAGTTAACAGGGGGATTTAAATGACAGAGGGGAGATTTAGGTTAGATAGAAGGAAGAAGTTCTTCCCTGTGAGCACTGGCACAGGTTGCCCAGAGAACCTGTGGCTGTCCCTTCCCTGGCAGTGTTCAGGGCCAGGCTGGATGGTCTTGGAGCAACCTGGTCTAGTGGAAGGTGCCCCTGCCCATGGCAGGCGATTGGACTGAATGAGCTTTAAGGTACCTTCCAACCCAAACCCGTTCGATGAAATAAGCCTAGCAGAACAAGGGTGGAATTTGGAGTGACTACAAACAGAACACCAACACATTCAGAGTATAAAATCAATGTAGGGTTTCACTGTTGGGGGG